>JAUTBQ010009905.1:0-19558 GCA_032361185.1 Lepetodrilus ovalis
TCGGATACAAGGCTGGGTCAGATGTGGATCCCATTTTTATTTTTTGTTATTTACCTGCACTATTATATAAGGCTGGTCATGGACCCCAAATACAGCCTTATATCGAGGGGACACTGTATATCTGAAAAACATACCCATTTGATGCGTTTTGAAATGTAATGTCCAAAAATATATTAGCTACCAGTTACATGTACCTCAATAACTACACTGTATTTATAATAATCACAATGACTAAAGAAACTGCATCGATCTCTACACCAACTGTCACCAGGAAGTTTAATAAATTCATGCCAGGCATATTGAATATTCTGTTGGATCTACTCACTGCTACATGTGCTATAGCATGCAGTCTGCATCACTAATGAATATCATGCCGCCCTGGAGATCTTCATTTCCGCTTCTTTCCTAAATCCTCATAACCAGCAACCAAATATATATACAGTGATCGAAATAGAGGGGGACCTGGGGGTCATTTTAAAATCTGCAATGTTAAAGGTATCTGTATGACCACTTGAAAAATGCAGATTTTACCACCATTAACTTTAGCCCTATGGAAAATGACCCCCTGCTTATCTTTCTGTATTTTGAACACCGATATATACACACACAATTATATATTCTATGTACACAGTAATCCACACAACATATTCTACATACCCAGTTATCCAGCAGTCTTTTCCGCCCTTTCAGCAAAATCCCCAAGCCTATTTTTAAAACATGAATCTGAAGACAGGACCTCTAGTCCTGACCAAGATGAAGTAATCCTCATCAACGCGTAGCTCGACATACTTGTCACTCAGTGAGCTACTGACATGAACTGGACCGACGTGACGACATGACTGACATGTCATGTGGGAGAACGGCCCACCTTCAGGCCCCGCTTACATGGGTATTAATGTAACAATGAAAATATCAACATGTGGCGACTCGGGTCTCCGCTGATGTATAAACTTAGAACAGGGGAGAATCAATCACATCACACACCCAGATACACTTCATCATCACATGCAGCTTGTCATCACATCATGATTACCATGTATCATAATTCCAAAGCAAAGCTTGGAACGTCTCCAGTAGCCAGGTTTAATATTTTAACCCTCTACCCGCTGATGTCAATCTCATATGCCAGGGATGGAAATTAACACTAGCCCGCTAGCCCAGGCCATTTCTGCCAAAGTTAAAGATATCCTAACGGCTAGTAGAAATTCACGTTTTTTGTAAACATTTGTTATGTGTATCACTATTCGGGCTAGTTAGTTTTATAGGTAAGTTTCCATTGCTGTATGCCCTACAATTTGTAAGGATTCAATTCAAAATATTAAAGATTGAATACAGATTCTTAATTGCTCATAAAAATAACAGTATCTAATTTCACCTATTCATCAATGTTTAAAGCACACATTTTTGCTAAGAGCTCAATCTGGTAAAATGATCAAACCCCCAACAGACGCCTGAAAATGTGAGTACAGCCTACTTGGCAATAAACAGGTCCAGTAGAGTGCCTGACATGTAGTTAAAATAGATACAACAGAAGAGCAATTGCTACTTAACACCTGTAAATTGCTTGCACATCCCAGGAGATAAACAAGATTGGCCAGAGCTCACAAGACATTACAAAAGTAAACACAGTAAAGTACATTCCATCACATAACTTGCAGCCTCCGTTCCTTCATTCATCCGTTATACATATTTACGTTTAAGACCATGTAGACACAAATGCCAGGTTTCTCAAGTTCAATATTACCTGCCCTTGGATACTTGTGGTCCAATTAAACGCTCACGTTAACTTATACATGGATAATTTGACAACAAGAATTTGATAACATGTATGTTCTAAATATTACAACAGAAACATGTCGTTAAAATAGTGGAGACAAACTGTAATAGCAGTTGTAGTGGAGAAATATATCTAAATCCTTTCTAGATCATGATGGCTTAAATTAAAATGTTTATTACAATTATATCTTCATGTTGCAATAGATTTATGTTATGTTTCAAATTTGCGAGTACAACAATAAATATTTGTTTAAATAAAATCTGCTCTCCTTTGTTATGATTATCACATATCGGTAGAAAGAAAGAAAAAAATCAAACAACAGCCACACAATCAAAACGGATGTACGAATAAATATTTAATTTAAAGAAACAAATCCTACCCGATTCTGTATAATTCCAAACCATGATCGGTCACGTCCTGAAGAACAACAACTAGCTTGACCACCCTGACCGCCATGTAGGCGTGTGAAACGAGCGGACCACAAGATGATTGACAGCTCTCCAACAACCTCACCTTCTCAGCCTGGTGTCAATATACCCACACACACTAATTAGTGTACGACTACATACATCCAGCCAATCGGCCGACAAGGAAGACAACACATCACGTGCCAGTTTTAACAAGCTGTAATTTCCAGAATGACTGGCAACGTGAAATGTCACAATCAGAATCTATGAACCGATATTCGCCAAGCTATTCTTGCTATGTGCAAACGTGCACTGAATAATGTGCAGCTTCCTGTGTACATATGATATATGATTACCTATGTCTGTATTAATAACAGTGCACGCAGGTAGTGTCCTTGTCGTACACACGCTGATGTATATCTTCATTAGATAACAAAACATATAACACCCCACATACTGGTACACATGGCCACAGTGTGACCTCTGAACTCCCAGGCAGTGTGTTTTCATCACAATGTCAGTGTATACTAACATGATTACCTAATTAATTTAACTTTTAGCAGTATCACGAGGTGTATAATAATACGTAATTTGACGTACAGTCAAGATAATTCTTCACTGTTTCAAAGAATTAACTGATTATTACCTTGTAACATACTTATGACCTACACTTCTGTGATAACCACAATATGTATACTGGATGAAATAAATTACTGATAAAAGTTTAAGCTAGAAAACAGAAAACATTCAGTTATCAACATACAGATATATCATGACATATTACTACACTTTGGTTACTTGTATTGAAAACCATCAATCCACACACTACTATAGATTTTTATGTAAGATGTTTTAATTTAACAAAACAGTTACAGTTTTACGGTAAGACACTTGCCAGGATTCCTGCAGAGCAACCAAGGCTGATACTGATAGGAAGTGTAAACAACAGAGACACAGAACCCCAATGATCAAATCAACTCCTTAGAAAGTAAAAGGAATTCTGGAAGTACACCATAATCAGATCAAATAAATAACTGAGACGAAATCTATTATACTTGTCAGCAACCATCACAACCCCAGGCAATTACACATATTTCCATACATTTCCCTTCAGCATCAAACAGTTCAACAAAGAGTTTTGAAAGCCAGCTACGCAAACCTGGGGAATATATTTGAGCACTTTACAAAGATCTCATCGAGAAAAAAACATATCATATCTTGGTGATTATTCTTCACTTACCTGATATCCATCTACCGAGAACAAGGATGAGATAGTGCCAGTCGTCATTACGTAACAGGAACATTATATTACATTACGCAACACCAGAAATGTGTGCTATGTGGCAGCTATCCCATACAATAACAATGGCTACACATGCACGTGCTAAATATACAAATCTACAAGCCATAAGGTCAATCGTTGCCTTTCTGTCATATATATATACATTTGCAAATAAACATCAATAGGGATGATTAATGTTGATCAAATGAACGTGTTACAATTATGCATCTTGTAATCTTAACGCTACACTAGGAAGTCCATATCAAAATAATCTAAAATTTCTCAAAAGAAATGTTAAAGATAAAATTACATCATAGTAATTATGGATAAGAACAACATATATGGAAGTTTTTAATATTAACCCAATATCTTCACCTTACATTTCCACCTTGCATGCAAGGTTTTTCCAAAATGTTTTAACATTATCTGTTGATTCACAACATAAAAAAAAAATGGATCAAACTTTGGAATGTCTTATGATGAATGACTAAAGTAACACTTCACCAACTTCAAATAAATTATCCATGCATCTGTCATATAGTTCCACGGAACCTATTGACCAAGGATGAAGAAATTCAGATAAATATGAAACCACAGACCTCTCAACACAGAAAGAACACAACAATAATTTTAAAAAAAGGCTTATCTAAATGCAATTCTAAAAGGAAACGTTAAAACTAGAAGAGTAATATTGGCAACGATATGTCTGGGAGTCAGGTGAGCTGATGTAACTCTGTGAAGTCTCCGCATTCCTGACTCTACTCACTGCCACGGGTCGGCTTCACTCCTAGCGCCAGTTTCATGGACTTGAACAGACTCTTCGTGGTCCGTGCCCAGGTCTTGTCAGCCTCCATGATCTGTCCAGTAGCCATGATGGTCAACTCTGTCCAGGTATCCCAGTTAGCATGTCACCCCCTGTCAGTTACCTGACTACTTCCTCAGCTGCTGGCAGTTCCTGTGAGTGTACGATACGATACGACTCCTGCCGTCCACGTAGACAAAGCTGTTTGTTGTGTACATGCAGCCTCACTGCCGATACTATTCACAACAACTACTATCGCCTCGGCACACCTGTCAAGTAGTTAACTCATAAAAAGTATTATTGCCAGCTTCCAGGGTCCACGGCACGCGTTGCATTATTACAAATTCTATTGATTTTTAAACGCTGGCGTTGTGTCACGATGAAAAGGAAATGCACCTACCATAGCTTTCCGTATCGATGTCTAGGTGTCATAAAAGCAGCCCGAGATGCAGACTCTTGTTCGTAAAGGTAACCGAGGTATTGTTCAAGCATCATTACCCAATGGAAAGCGGCTCAGCTGTTAGTAAGAAGTTAGCGGAACACGCTTACTTGTTGGAATAACAGCAGTAGGTCCAGACACAAAACGCTGATAAACATTCATGAGCAATCCACAGAAAAGGAATTGACAACTCCGCTGTATCAGGGAGGTATATTAAATTCAGTCTGTAGCTAACCCTGATTCAGCGGAGGTGGGTTTTTTTTTTCTCCTCAAGTCCGTGTCGAGATGCGAGAGATAAGATATCTCATCCTCAACAGATTTCTCTGCCAGCTCTGTAAGTGAAAGTGCATCAAATGTTGATGTGCCGATTACCCGACACTTATGATTTGTTGCTGCACCAAAATTGTCAGATTAGCCAGGTAAGATTTCATCCCAAGTGAAACAGTTGCCACTCACCTGAGCCTTCAGAATGTAACCATATACCGATATACCTCTCTACACATCCATTGTTGTACAGTTATCCTGCCGCCCTCGATACTCTGCACTCTCGGGTGGCAAGGTGCAAATCAATTTATCATGCATTTTTAATTAAATAGAAATTACCTTGATTAATAGCTCAGGCTGAATAAGATCACAAAAAAGACAGGTGCTTTACTTGATTACGAATTCAGAGTTTAATTTCAATTTTTTTTTTAACATAAACAGTACTTACTGTGTTTTACTAATATACGCTATGCATATTTACTTATAATAATATTAATTTTATCGTCTTGTTTTCACAGAGCATGACCTGAATGATCATATGTTTTTGCAAAGTTTACCCGTCTCCCACCAGCATGGGTAATTATAATGATTACTCCTGCAACAATTATCCTAGTAATAACACCAACAATCTGTTAAGTTACCATGGTTACTAAGCCAATCTTCTTGTTGTCAATGACAATACATACATGTTGTATGTTACACAAGATAATTATCCAAGAGAAAAATTCCCAAATCATGCATTGTACAATTAGTATATTTCAACAAGGACCCATTACTTATAATAAAAAAAAAAGGTCACCATTGATGTAACATTGCTCCTATCAAAAGTCAATAGAATCTAGTTACTGTTAAAGGCATATTACAGACATTTATGGTTGATTTGGACAAGTTCTTAGCTACAACTGTAAAGTACATTCACTTGAAACACATAAAATCATATTTGAACTTCCAAAAACCTTTCCACTGCTGTATGGTAGACAACATTATCTAGGTCAATCATCTGTGATAATATGCCTTTAAGTAGCATATTTTCGAGCTGTAAACACTGGTAAACATAATCAACGGATGAAATAGAGCTCTTAAATTTTGAAAATACCAAACATGTATATTTATTATTCATGTGCAACAGAAAAAAATTCCTCGCTAAATGCATTATTTTCTTAATATATTCCTGTGATTATAAAGTACCATAATTGCACATCAGTCTATTATTTCAACAATATTGTTATTTGGCTCTAAAGTATTCTTTATGAAGATGCATACTATATATTTATACATGTTTGGTAATGGGTTACTCATTTTAGTATTCACCATAAATATTAAACTATATTAGAAAAAAAGTTGTGACTTGATTGAATTATTGCTTTACGTCGCAGTGGAAGTATTGCCCATAGGCAAAATGAATAAAGTTGGAAATACATGTACATGTACTAACATCAATATTATTACAAACATGTCTTAGATTTCAATAGGTCTACAACGTTTGTGGGTGTAACCTAGCCTTTCCCTCAATTCTGACATATGAACTCCATGCACCAATTCTCCATCAAAATGTTGAGAGAGTACTCAACCACATTCCATGAATATGTCGGCTAAGACACCCGAGGCATGTGGCTCTAGGGAAGGCATATATGACCAACCGGCTACAAAAACATGTCAAAATCCACCACTCAAACTATCTGGACATCAACAAGCTTTCCCGATATGTAAAATCTAATGACAGTATTGTACGGCGTTGTATGTGGATCACTAGACCGGGAGTAGGTGAACAGCGGCAACACCCAAATGAGATCATCAGATACAAGACCAGTGCTCCAGACAAGACAAGTATTTGAGTAAAATACTCAAAACAAATGAGAGAATACCCAATTAAAAATAATTGTAGTGAGTAAAAAAAACCTCAAATCAAATATAGAATACTAGTACCCAAATGTATTAAAATCATTAGAGTTAATTCTATATTAATCTTGAGTATCATCAATTTTCAATCAAAGAAGTGGAACATTATTCTGTCTCATCAAAAATGTTGTGTGCATACCACTGTACCAGACTGTGTTCTGTGAAATAATTACTGTTTAGTAAGCGTAAGCGGCTATAATATAACTAAAAAACTGCATTGCTATGTAGAAATACCCAACTGAATTAGTTATTGATAGGTAATTACTCAATTGAGCAAAAAGTTATCTGGAGCACTGAGGACATAGAAATATCGGTGTTCGAATTAAAGGGTGTCATGACTGTAATTTGAAAATGTAATGTTGAATTTTATGTATATCTATGGAACCCAGGACTCGACAGTAAGGATTGTCCGCCTGTCCGGGACAGTTATGATCCACAGACGGGCATATGAACTAGGCTTTTACAGACAGTTTCATGTCCGATAGGGCACAGGAGGGACAGGTGCCTCAAACAGTTAAATGTAGAGCCCTAGAACACAGCAAATTACAGAATTGACAGCCATTAACGCTGGGCCTACGGAAAAGGACCCCTCTCCTGATTATGTTCTTAATTTCTAACACTGAGTATATTGATGGTATTCTAGGAAATCCACCTAGACCCATTTCATCACAGGTCTGGCCCACATTCAGGTGTGACCCACGGTTTGTTTGACCCACGGTCATTATACAGTTTGGAGGTATGCCAGAGCGTGCTTCCTTAACACTGAGGACAATTACAAGTCAGGTGACAGACAGACAGACAGACAGACAGGGATAGACAGACAGAAATAGACAGACAGCAGCAACATCCTATCAACAAGCCACACCTGAATACCTAGGTGGGTCACACAAATAAAAAAAAACGACTGCATTCAGAAATGCACTGGATCCTGTTTTAGATAAAACTACTTAAGCGTGCAAGCATTGTTATCGCCTTGTCGTGTGCCGATTTAACATTTGAACGTATCGTCACAGCCCAAACTGATTGCCTCGCAAATTGTTCAAATAGAGATGACCTTTATAGCAGTCTTTCCTGTCGGTATCTGCCGGACGGCCACACATCACGCTCGAGTGGATACCGGTCAGTCATGCACGGGGAACATAACAATAACTACACGCGGTCAAACCATTAACTCTTTATGAGCATCACAATCATGATCATGTTATTGTTAACACATTTGATAATGTTTGAAAGAAACAAAACAAGGATTTCTGGAGTCATGGCAATTGGAGCACGTAATTGGACAGACCGAACTGTTATAATTGTACATCGTTAGTTTAACTGTTTACAAAGCCTAGGCACAATAACGACAATTAGTCAATAAACATGACAAATGCCTGGATAGATCCGTCATAAGCCGTGATGATCATGCTATAACTAAGGTACAAGAGATAATACAATTACGGTACATGCCAAATCTGACGATTGAATGAAACAAACAACAAATAGTTAAGGAAGTTTGTGAAGTGCATACATCAAGTGATATCAGCCATTTCGACATAAATCAACAAAATATATCTTCGAATATTGGAACCTTATGATCGTTGATTTACTTTTACTCCAGCCTTCATCAATGTATAGCCAGTGGCTATCTCGGCACCTGCGTAGACTTGTCCACAGCAATTAGTCGCTAATGACCACATAACCGGAGCAAGATGGACAGCCATGTCATAATTATTCTGTTCACTGGTACTAACTGTTTACTGATTCTACTGTAGCAATACTAAGAGCAGCTTGTTATTGTTAGACAACGACCGTAAACAAATACTATGCCAACATACAAAACCAATACGAAATACAAAATAATCAGGGGGTCATTTCCATAGGCCCAATGTTAATGATGATAAAATCTGCAATTTTCAGGGGGTCACACAGATACCTTTAACATTGCAGATTTTCAAATTACCCCCAGGATCCCCTCTATTTCGATCACTGTGTGCGTGTGTGTGTGCGTGTGTGTGTGTGTGTGTGTGGTGTGCGTGTGAATTCTAATTTACAAGATATCATACCTGGAATCTTATGCCTCTAAAGACAGACAATTCCAGAGATGTAACCATGGTAACACAAGCCATGTGACTGCAGATTCAAGATCGCATTTCTTATGCTTATAAAAACCGAGAAATCTTTGTGGGAGGTGACATCAAACACAGGGTTTAATATTAGCACTAGTCCTGTAGCAAAAGCCAAAATGACCAATGCTAAAGGTATCCTACCAAGGACTAGTAGAAATTTAGGATTCATTAGGCTTCTACTATATGTTATCATTACTATATGCTCCAAAATGTTAGTATTAACCACTGAACACCAATAGTGACAATGTCCTATGCTGTCAGTGTATGGAGTGGTGGACCAAGACCGTGTGGGTCAAGCTCGTCCAAGACCATCGTGTGTGACTGACCACATGCCCAATTTGATAGCAGAATATCGTATTTGTTGTTGTTATTATTGAAGTTGTTGTGCTATAAATATGAATGTTTGAATAATACCTGTGTCCAGTGTAACAACTGTTTACAAAAAAACCATGAATGTCTACTGATCCTTAGAGCATTGGGAGAAATGGCCGGGTCAGCGGTAATTTCAAACACTGCCTGTGTCAGATGTGTGTATGTCTAATAATGCTAGTGACGTGCAACTGTTTAACCCTCTCCCTGCTGGATTTTGCACAAACACTGCTCTTTAGGGCATCTCCGGTTGCCTGCAGCAGTGAGAGGGTTAAGGCTACCTTTAGAACTAAATACCCCGGGTCCCGTTGCACAGAACAGTTGTAGCGACAGTTTGTAGCTACGAAGATAACTCTGGTTGGATGAACCACTTTTATCGCTACAATAGTTATAGGTAGGCATATTCTCAAGCACTGTAGCGACAAAGGTGTTTTATGCAATTTGATTTCAACATATTTTATTGACAAAAGTTCAAAAGGATTAGACAGAAAAAAAATTGGGGCTGGCCCACTTTTTTCGTTAGATTGACTGGCCTATATTTAGAATACTAAGCATGATGGTTATGCTAATTCTAATCTAGTCGGCACATCTTCTGCATAGTACGATTTCCAGAGATATACATACTTTGTCAGCTATATTGGATGACTGTCATGTTATATTCTACAGCTTCTGTGCTTGTCAATACTCAGGTACATGTGGTTTAGTTTTATAAGTATGTGTTGTAAATTTACCAAGAAAGAGAGTAATACATAATTATATATTTAGATCGACCAAAACCCCACCTTCAACGCCAAACCAGGCCATCCCTTTCCCTACACTTCATGAAGGATTTTCACACTGTTTAACTCATAATATATCATTACTTCTTCAGCTAGGACAGAAATTCACCGAAAGACGCAAATTCGAAGATTACTTCGGATGTCGGGTGGGCGGCTTCAGGTTAGTAAACAGCGGGACCCTACACATACTGTGAATCACGAAATTAACGCGAGAAGGATATAAATGCGAAAAATGCGATGGACCCGTGGTCGCATTTAATTGCTTCGCATTAAATTAATTCCAAATTGCCACGCCTATCTCACCAATGTGTACCTTAATTTCGTGACATACACGGTGCCTATGCTTATACCCTGTCAATATGTTAGGGTTATTCCATGATCAGCACGACGATTCAATACGGACACGGTAGATGTAGGGTTATTATTAACATTGTTGTTAGGGTAAGAATGAACCATCGGCTTCTGAGAAACCAAGTTCATATATAGCACGGGATAAATGCTATAATCATATATACTATAGTATCTCACAAGGAACATTAAATGGCACACAAGTACTAGGATAACCAAATTCCCGTTCTTCATCAAAATAAGATACAGGGTATCCTTTCACGAAGCTCTCTTATCTACTAAAAGACTGGTAGGGCTCTCTTTGTAGTGTATTAGCTATCGGCAAAGAAAGCACTACCAGTCTCTTAGTGGATAAGACAGCTTCGTGAAAGGATATCCTGGTATGTAATGTAGATACATGCACGTAATGTAGATATTCGTATGGCGTCCAAACCTCTATTATATACTTAATAATAATAATAATAATAATAATAATAATAATAATAAATATAATAATAGTCCATAAATAAAGCGCATGACTGCATACTTTTAACATTAATAATGCATCAGGCCCCGAGATTATCAAACTCTTTGACTACAAATTCATGTACAACTCAAAGTTTAGTTCACAAATCCCCATGAAGTCGTACCCAAAGCGTTTTGTAACCTCGGTGCCAGATATACTTCCACTTCTTCAAACTCCTCACAGCGGCATCCACTGTGTCTCTGCTATGATGCTATGTTGGTATAGCTGACCTGGGAACGAGGCTGCCACTTCTTATGCATCCCACCTTTCCTGTTCCAGCAACAATCCCTTCGGCGTCCAGTTCAGTCTGCGCTTCAGGGGTATCCAGGAAGACTTTCTCCAAGCCCTGGTTATGACGATCATCATCGAGTGGACGCGGACAGCCGAGGCGTACGTCCTCGGGATAGGCCCTCTGTCGCTGGACGAGTCCTCCCTCACCGTCACTCAGAAGTACATCAGCGACGGCAAGCTGATAACCCCGAAAACTCCCAAAGTCACGACGCCGTCGATCTTCACGCTGCGACCGACGCCTCCCACAACGACAGCGAGTACGTCGAACACTGACATCGGAGATAATAGCTTACTCAGTTTCAGATAACTAATTATACATTGTGACGCGATCGTGGTAGGATGTACAGCAAATGTGTGCTATATTATAGTTATTGTCTTTGGTACGTTATTACCATCCGCTGGCAGGTTTTACCGCATCACTCAACGCTGTAGAACGATGCTGCAAGTTTTCTCCTGCCGTAAAACTGAGCAGCTGTTATCTGAGTGAAATAATTCTGGAAGCGGCTTTAAATCCAAGTTGAACAAAAAACTATGATCGACATCAACATTAGGTGATGCAATAATGATACTTATTACTGCACATGACTGACTTACAAATAATAATTCATATACGTAAACCAATAGATTTTAACATATACCATACCCGTACATGCCCAGGATGCTATTTTATCAATATTTGCAAGTGTGACCAAAAACTGAATTTGTTACTCATAAAACGTTTTCACGATTTACCACGATGAAAACTATTATATGGGCATAATGATAACTTGTGAGAACTATCAATTTATTATTTCCAGGTTCGAATCCGTGCCCACCGGGATTCAGCGGCATCAAAGCCCACAAGTCGGAATGCAACAAGTTCTATTACTGCAATGGCGGCACGGCCACTGAAATGACATGTGCCGTGGGTTTCGTTCTGAACCCGACCTTCAGAATCTGTGTCCCCAGGCCGAGTGGATTCGTTTGCAAACTATAGCAGCCAGAGAGCCCAAGTCTGTATCTGATAGCAGGGCAATGGGAGCAGTAGTCGCATCGTGCGCATCATGCACACTCGTCGCATGATCATGCGACTGATCTATGAACGCTGCAGCAGTGGACATCAACTGCCTGATTAATTCTTTTCAAAGACGTCGTAGGAAATATTTTTTAGGTATTGTAAAAGAATTTAAAAAATATATTTTGGATGTTTTTCCCCCACGTCTTTGATAAGAAGTTTACTAGTAGATCTGAGTGTAGCACTACCCTCGGGATCATACGTGACCGTCTTGTATCAATGCAACTGTATGTCAATGGTGCTGATATTTTCATACTAAATGTGATATAATGTGTGTACATAAGAAATGTATAGCCCATTTAGAGCATGACATAATTGTGTTATCTAGTAATATTCTTCTGAATTTGATATTTTATTATAAGTCGACCCCCGTTTATCCTGACTGTTGCGTTCATGGCAAAATCGTGCGGAAAAAAAAATAACTCCATACGTCTGAGTCATTTTACTGATATATGGTTCACAGTAGAAAGCGTACGGATAGCAAGGAAACCGGATTTCCGGTCCAGAGAAACGAGGGTCGACTGTATATATCTTTTTGTTTATGTTGTGCATTACAAACATTATTAATACCAATGTCCAGTATGTGTACATACAACACCCCCCACCCATCCGGGTACCCATGGGTTTCACGTTCCATATTAACGTAAATATGGAACGGGAAACCTCTGGGTACCCGGATGACATACCCCCTACCTTTATACTAAACCTCATATTAACATAATGTGATGTACAACACGCATATACATATATGCTGTAATTGTTGTCTACAACCTCATTCGAATATTGAATAACAGTGACCATCTATAACATATGCTATTCGCCAAGAACAATTGTCATACTACTTATTAATTCTGATATACATCCTATAACATGGATAGTCTGGATCGCTATGAAACCCACATAAAGCAATACCTTCCTTCCTTCAGTGTAATGTTAATAAATGTCATTTGAGTGTATCTGCCTATGGATACTGTTCATTATTTATATACTCACATTACTGTTCTGTATTGCTTCACACGCATACAACGTTTCCGTGAATGTTGGCAGCCATATTGATTGTATGATTATGATTATATATATATTTATAGAAATAAATTGTATGATTATGATTATATATATATTTATAGAAATAAATTGAGCACCGCAAAATTAAATTGAGCACGCCACGTGCCTCTGATGTGTATATGACTTGCGTACTCGAACAAAACGTATTTTGATATCGTCTTATTTCTGAGATGTATATACATCATAGATATAGAGATATATAGATAGTGAAGAAGGGAGATAACTGGCATCCTCACAATTCCGGTCATTATGACTACACTTAACAGCCGTAAAATATTCGACGGATGTTAAGTAGTCATAATTGTCTACTATTCGAAGATGGGTAACTGTATGCCCAACGCCATTAAGCGATACGGAAGGTTATGCACTACAACATCCTCGAAACAGATCACCTTGCTAGTGTAATGCGGTTCGTTCACATCTTGCCCCGGTGTATACATTTGACTAATGCTCTTCGACGTAGAAAGCCCCTGAGGTGCCAGCATGGAGAAATATCTGTTATCACGGATGGCTGTAGGAGTACATGACATCGTGATGGTAACAGGGACTCGTTATAGTCTCAATTGATGTATTTTGATATGTCTAAGTCAATGTTTGCATTCAGCATTATTTCCTGGATACTAGTATTCCAGGCTGATCCTAAATTTATTTAGTTGAGTATGTCTGGGGCCAAGATTACGAAACTTTATTGAATACGATTTCATGATCCAGTCAAAGTTCTGTTCATAAATCCTCATATAAAAGTTGAGCTTGAGCATGAAATCGTACTCAGAAAGTTCGTAATCTGGGCCCCAGACATACAGGTACTCAACTAAATAATTTAAGGGTCAGCGGTTATTTTGTGGGGAAGATTTCTATCAATTTCCTGAAACTCGACGAGGAATCTGTTGCAGTTATTCTTCCAATGTGTGTGAATGTTTTGGAAGAGTATCTGAAGCCCATACACGTTTAGAAATTATTTGGTGTTAACATACTATAAAGCTGGAATTAAGTATATGTCCAAAAAGGCATGAGTATACTATTCTAGTAATATCATATATGTGTTAGGTTATCGATATCACATGATGTGCACAGTTAAGTAAACCATGATTAAATGATATGGGATGCAATGTACCGGCTTCTGGCTCTAGCAGGTACGAACAACCAAGGATGACGCAGTTGCATATGTAATATTCCTCTGATCAGACCAAATCTGTGAGATTATCATCTACATTTAGTATACTAGAGGATTACAAATTGCCTCGAGTGTTAGACATGCTTGGCCAAATTGCCATTAGTACGACTCCCTGCGGTCACAATAACGTTATATAAGCATACGAACCATATCCTCCATCTACCGCAGATGGTAGTAGACACGTAATATTACCCACAACACGGACAAAAGTTTTAGCTTCTAGAAGGAATTACTCGTTCATTAAATGGGTCAATGGACCTAAATCTAAAACGGCCATAGCTATTAAATAATACGTGTGTACAGTAATAACCCAACGAAAACGTTCAAAAACACTACCTTAGTTCTGTCATCTTTGATAGCATAAACTGTTTGAAAATACTAATAATGTCAATCTTGAAAATACAACACAATATGTTTTTTCTTTATTGTAAAACGACAGATGAGATTATTTAATAAATATGAGACAGACGTTATTACATTACATGCATACATGATATTTATACTAGTGCAAGCATTCTCAACAGTCTAATGATGATATTATACATGATTGTAATTAATATTTCCAGATAGTATGTACAATATGTGTACGAGTATAATGAGATAGTCGTTTCATTCAAGTATTTGTTAATTGCACACTATGTCGTTGATTCAGTGTTCGGATACAATCCTCTCAATACGAAAGAGTAAGACACTGTATAAGCTAAGGTAACCTTTAGTTACACGGGTAGGACAATGGTTACCATTGAGATCAAGTTACCTTAGCGCTACGTCGTTCCTGCAGTAGCCTACTACACTGTTTGGAATAGATTCTTGAATACTACGAATAAATATTATTTGCATAATTTGTACTACACAGATATACTTGTATACATAACAACCTTTACGCTATCGGTAGATCGACATTCACGAAGGTCGATGTAATCTCGTTATTAGGATGACGTAATGAGATACATTATCTCACACATAATTATAAGTTCACACAATAGACTGTAACCAGTCTATAATAATATTATATCTACGCCCCGAGTCAATCGTAAATACTTCGCGACCTCTCGGAATGTCTCCCCGTCTATCCGGATGGCCCCGAGTGAGCCCGGTAGCGTATTACACCAATCATATCACAGATATACCGCACTGAATGTTACGTCACTGAGGTCACGTGCTACTCTCCGGGCATTCTGAAGAGTTCGTCTTTGGCAAGCAGGAATTTTCTCTCGGGTCCCAAACACGGCCTTCCGGGCAAGTCTGTAGAATTTCATTTCCCTGATTGCACGTGATGAACTTTTTGCAGATTTTGGGGTGTGGGAAGACAGACCTGTCGTCCAAACCAGCACATGGTGTAATATCGGGACAGATTAGATCGTTTTTAGGGCGTACGCATGCATTGACCTTGGGGTTGAAGTACAAGTCTTTTGCGCATGCCTTGACCCTTTCATTCCCGTGTTCACAAAGGATGTATTTATTGCAGTGTTCAGGATGAGGGTAGATACCCAGACTGGATTCCTGTTGACATGGGTAGGGGTCATATTCTGAAAGTAGAAATAATAGTTCGTGAATGTATGAATAGGGCAACAACAGCAATGTGTGTGTGTGTGTGTGTGTGAGTGTGTGAGTGTGAGTGTGTGTGTGTGTGTGTGTGCGTGTGCGTGCGTGTGTGTGTGTGTGTGTGTGTGTGTGTGTGTGTGTGTATTCTCAACTCATGTCCACCTTCCATGTACTCAAAGGTTACAATTCATTTTGCTATCTCATCCTACCGGGTATCCATTCCCTGGTTGAATACTTAATTTACATTTTGAAGTATAAACTTACGCGGTCGACTTGGATACACTATCGGTGCCAATGTTGTCGTAGGTTCTTTCTTCGAATTTGGACTTCCGGTCACGTGAATGGCAGCCGGACCTGGCACGGTCGTCGTAACGACATAGCACTCCACATTCGGTACTGTCGGAACACAATTCTTTTTGTCCTTGTCAAACACGGTATCATCTGGACAGAGTCTGACAATGGACATGTTGTATTGGCACTGGAAGAACAGGTTGCATTCATCCGGGTACTGATATAGCTGCGTGCGGTCCCCGGTACGACACGGGTCCCATGGATCGTGGTTGCTGTCGTAACCTGGATAATACATAAGTGAAAATGCGTTTAAAAGCTATCAAAAGTATAAATTTAGCCAAATACGACATGCACAGTACATATTGGAAGTTTTGGAAGATAGCAGTATTTTTTTTCCCTAGGCTATTAAGCATATCATTTTATTATTTGCCATAACGCAGGATATTATTACAGAATATGATGATAATTTCGTCGGAACGTTGCGATAAATATACGATATACTACTAATGTAGACTCCCGTACTCGAGTACCGTACTGTCGGTTCAAACATACCTTTGTGTGGTGTGCTGAGTGGACACACGACGTCGTCAGTTCTCTGAACGCAGACCTTCTTGCTGATATCGAAGACGGTGTCCGCGGCGCAGGCGAAAGTAACGCTGACACCATTATGACAGTGAATGTACAGGTTACACTCGCGGTGGTGAGGGAAATAGTCCCCGGACTTCCCCTCGCACGGGTTGGCTGCAACCAAGAAGCAATAATAGTCAAAACAACTAGTTACATATACAACATGAGAGTATATCTAGGATTCGCTCCTGTCCCACACTGGATCTGAGACATCGACTGAAAAATGGGTACCCGGTAGAATGACGTGGTTATATTAATGATAAACTTGTAACGCAGGGAACGTCAGCTTGGGTTGTATACTCTCTAGGGAGTTGAGAAAGAACACTGAGCAAACTAGTCAGTTGACTGTGGGTAATAATGTAACACTTTGAGCATGACTTAGGTCTGGATCTTGCCATTATTATTATTAATATTATTATTATTATTATTATTATTATTATTATTATTTATCGCTTTTCGAAGACGCTTGTGACATTATTTTCGAGGTTTTAATGTATTTTATTTAACATTTAAAAATTGACAATAACAACGCAACTGGTATTTTTTTTAAAAATCGAAATTAATATATGTTCCGATGCATCATAGAAAACGGAGAAGATTATATTGCAGAACTTGTTTAGGTTTCGGCAGTTTCTTCAGGAGGGCACATAGCAGGTTCAAATGTTAAAATAAAATACAAAATAGATGCAACGTCTCTTAGATTCAACTTCTACCTTTATATAATGGCATTCTAAACTGAAGTGTCAAGTTGAACCTCATACCTAAAGCTTTCTATTTTGAGTATCATCTTAGATATACATATATACATACGTCTAGGATCTGGTAATGCTGCGGCTCTGGGCTTCCTCGTGGTCTCCCGGTCTAGCAGTGTCGTTGTGGACACAGTTGTCGAGGGTGGAGCGAGAGTCGACGAGAACGAGATAGGTTTCTGACGAAGACGCTTGGTATCAGTCGGGGGCGTCGCTATAGATACCGATAGTCCCGTGACGTCATCACGATCCATTCCTTTCTTTAGGAATGTTTTCTTGGCCTTCTTCTTCACTCTGTCGTAGTCCTTGTTCAGCAACGTGACCTTGACGCTGTCTAAGTCAAGCTTCAGCTGACTCACTTGCACCTGTAAAGCATTACACATACAATCTGCAGTAAAGGTACTTGAATATTCATAAAGAGTACAACTTAATATTGGATCGCATCCACGTTGGAAAGCGTATTCATAATGCTACATCATTACCCTAGTCAATGAATCAGATGGCCTTCACTTTCCTTAACACGGACCGCCCACCTCCCTCACCCCAATCCCCGCGAGTATACAGCCCAATGTGGCTCTGTTATTCCAATAATTTCCCGGAATATATTCAACAAAATACATTAAAGGCTAGCAGATATTTTGAGGGATGCTTCCTTTTTAAAAGTTTCGGCAATCGACTTGATGAATCTTTGTCATTCTTCTTCAAACAGCTTAACATGCTTTTGAATATTACCTGGGGGCTATAAACGCTAGAAAATGCTACGTTATTAAAATAATATAGCGCTACATATATTTGTCCAAACGGAATAATACGGACCCATTATTAATATTGTTCAGTATACTATTGAATACATTATGTTTGTAGACGAACCTGTCTCTCTGTTTTGGCCTGGGCTCTCAGAACTGACACTATGTTTTCCGTCGTTGCCTCGTCTTCGTCCTCGTCAAAATACAGCGTGAACGTGATCCTTGTGTTCCTGGAAGTATACATCCTGTTACTTAGCAACGAACCGGAAGTAGCTTACACTAAACCAAGATGGCTGCACAAATGTCAGTAACCGCCATTGCTTAAATGGGCGTTGTATACGCCAGAAACGGACTTTGTGTATAGGCTACTTACGTTAAGGAATTCACTTCACATTTCCTGTATCCCTTTTGAAAGAGCTGGCTCGTTGAATAAAAGTGGCTCATCTGAGGAATAAATTAAAGATAATTAAAAAAAAACATTAAAATAATATTCAATAGTTCTTCAGTTTGCTCTAACCAAACAGCAAATAATTTAATGGTATTATTAAATTATTTGAGATCTTTACAAAAGTAACATCTCGACTTTAATTTCTAATATTGCATTGGGATGAATTGTCATAATATGCATGTACCTGTTCGCAATAAGCCTGTGTCAGCCTCTGTTTCTGATGCAGTGAGAGAGTTTGGATGTCCACACCTGATGCGGCCATTTCTAGTTCAGCTTTCAGTAGACCTAGAAGACATAGAAAAACGTGCTAGTTCAGCTAAACTGTACATTTTATCGTAATTACTACTATGTAGACTTTGTAAAGGATTATTATAATAATATTAATATTAATAACTATTCACTACGTCATTAATTGCTATACATACCTATGGTCTCTTCCTGGGCTTCTGAAATTATATTTATTGCATTAGAAAAATAATCAATATACATATTACGTGTGCACGTATAATGGAGAGAGAAAGAGAGAGAGAGAGAGAGAGAGAGAGAGAGAGAGAGAGAGAGAGAGAGAGAGAGAGAGAGAGAGAGA
>JAUTBQ010010016.1:0-48944 GCA_032361185.1 Lepetodrilus ovalis
TTTTCTGCTTTAATTTTCTATCCCGATAGCTATCGGGATAGAAAACTGAATCTCAAATCCTTAATCGAACTCAGGTTTAAATGTAAGGCATACAACCTTTTTTGTGCTGGCGCAAAATCGTTAATTAGGCTTATTTTGCCTCTAAAACATCGACCAACGTGGGTAACAAGACATTATGAAAAGGCAGATCATTTTTTTCGGAAGGGAAAGGTGACTATGCTGTACGGAGCTCGCCGAGTAGGCAAGACGTCACTCATCAATAAGATGCTAGAAAAGTAGAAGAAAGATATTTTTTTGGGTTCTTGAGACGCAAGGATTCCTAGGCCTCCTTTCCCAACAACATCAACAATCGAGATTTTATTTTTGCCGGAAGGCGATCAATCAGCCTAAAAGTCCAAGCCGGTACTTGTCCGGAATGCTTGACATACAATATCATCAATAAAATAAATGCGGCCCCGGCCATCAAGCCCAGCTTAGAATAATAAGCCTGCGTAGCCTGTATCTTGCTCAACACATAATAGGGGTTCATCTTGCCCGGTGTGCCACGACCTTCTAAAATTTCCCAATTGTCAAATTGGGCATTATCCAATTTTGGCGCAAGCAAAGACAAGGACTGAAAATCATCCGAAGCATCCATCTCATAACTCACCTTATCCACGACGGCGTTCGCCATCGAATAGACGCTAATTTCTTCTTTTCGCTTGTTGAATCCAAAGCCCAAATTACCGACAATCGGAGCCACCACTTCCGGATGCTCTGCCCGAAATGCCGCCGTATCTTCACAGACTATCACAAAGCCATATTTCGGTAAAGTCATTTCCGGCAAATCAAATACATGACGATCATCTCGAAGCTGTAAATCTTTCAACAAAATCGACTCTTCTGTATAGTTTACCAACTCCACCCAATCTCCACTTTTAAAATCATTGGCACTCACTTCGTTGATAACCAACTTCCCACTCAACGGATGTATAAAAGGCTCAAACTTAGCCTTCAACCCTTTTGGCAATAACCCAGGCAATAACCTGATTTTTTCTTCTTGCGAATCAAATCCTTCCCACCCCACAAAATGAAAGCCATCCTCAGCAACAACACTCAACTGTACAGGGATGTTTGCAAAATACTGCCCTTCAAAGTGGTCAGAAATAGACACGTTTTCATTCAATACGACATGACCACCTTTGCCCGATTCGATGACCACCGGCACACGTTCTTTTAGCTTAAACTTATACTTCAAATGCTTAGCTATGTAGCCCGGACGTTTTTCTGCAAAACGCTTCATAATGGCCAAATCTCTCTTCCACCTAGACTCCCGAAGGTGCCATCTCGTTTGCTCCCGCCCAATCTCCGGCTGAATGGTGGCAGCCATCTCACCCAGCAGATGCTTGACCTTTTGGGGTTGCAATGTCGTATTCAATCTATCCGCAAAACGATTGACAAAACGATGCTCGAACTGCTTGTTAGTCAATAGCTTACGCAAAATAAAAGTGCTCCAATTCGGCAATGGCCACTTCGGCCCATTATCTTCTGTGAAGAGTTTAAGCGAATTTTTGCGGTAATCCTTACGGCCATTTAACCCAAACCCCCAGTCAGTATCATACAAAATCCAACGCCACTTCGCTCCCGTTTTTTGCTCTCTCCAAAACTTAATATTACCACCGGCATCTGTATTGTTAAAATAAATCTGTGCTATTTGCAAATCCATAAAATTATCCACATCCATCAGTGCCTCCACTTGCGCAAAAACTTGGTCTTGCGACAAATCCGAATTCTTGATAAAATTCAAAAATTGGAGATACTTCCTAGAGCTTCCTTTCTTGACGGTCTTGCGATGCTCTATCAAGTCCATCTTATTTTTGTCCACATCAAAATGCTGCGCCACAAAAGTACGGTTCACTTTTTCTCGGATATTATAAAGCCCCCAATACTTACCATTGATGTACAAATGTGATGGCCGATAATCTTGTTTGGTCACATTCCAATCTTCCACTAAGGTCGTCATAAAAGCATCTCTCAAAAACGAACGCCCCCAGTCACTGCCGGAGTTTCGCAAGACTAAATACTTATACTTGGCTAGACCTTTCTGGCCAAAGACGCGATGTTTTATCCACTTCTGCCCATATTTTTTTCGTGCCACCAACGCAAAAGATTTTTGGGGAAACGTCCTTGAAATACCACCAAAAATCCGCAATCCCACTAAGCCATTATAGGCCGACGACCCGTTAGGCTCATAAAACTCAAAATGCGTCGGAATCTCCCGAGTACTCCAGTAGTTCGAGCCATCACCAAAGTTCTTTACACCCGTAGAATGGGGCCCTTCAACATACAATCCATGATCCGGATCAAACAATATATCGGGAGGCAACGACAAAGAAAGTACCGGAATCGTAGATAGTGGCTCGTTGATAAAATAAGTATTGGTGCGGTATCGACGTTTTTTGTCCGGAAAGACTGCCAAGACACGCACGACCATTGTCTTCTCCACACTTAGTGGCTGCGTATATGGCTTTTGGCGGGTAGATGGGATACGACCATTCGTGGTATAATACACCTTAACACCTTCCGGCACGTCAATCTCTACAGTCACTTTTTCGGAGTAAAAACCACCTTGCGGTGAAACACTAAAATTGTGTTTTGCTGACGGCGGAAGCTGTGCAGAAGCAACCATTGCCCATGCGGACAACAGGAACACGAATAGTATTTTTTTCATTTTGCGGCGATTGACAGCACAAAAATAACTCTTTTTTCTATATATTTCCTAAAAACCGGTCAAAACTTAAATCCTTTGAAGAAAATCTAGGTTGCCCCAAGGTAAATGCCACCCGACTAGAGACATCACAAGTTTGAAGCCGACCCGACATCATGTGACGGAGTCGCCATCCCCAACAACTGTACGGGACACGAATCATCCAGTGGCGTGTACACTTTGGTGCAAATTATTGTTAGAAAATCCGTAGTGATCTGCTAAATCCGTTTCATCCGTGTGCTATCCTATCTCGATTGTAGCCTAATATTACTATCTTTGCCAAGAAAAAAACAAAACATGAAATATTTAGCCTCCCTTTTGATTTTTGCGCTTGCCTTTACATCTTGTGACCCGGCAGACGTCCAGAAAACGATGGAAATGTTGGGAACTTCCGAAATCACATCCCAAGAAGCCGGCTCCGGTCTAAAAGAAGCACTCAACCTAGGTATCAAGCACGGCGTCAGTGTCCTTTCTACGAAAGATGGATTCTTAAAAAGCCAATACAAGATTTTGCTACCTCCTGATGCTCGCAAAGTCACTGCCAAGCTTCAAAATGTACCCGGCTTCTCGAATGTTGAAGACATCATTTTAGAAAAAATCAACCGTGGAGCAGAAGATGCTGCCCAAAAAGCCAAACCTATCTTTGTCTCTGCCATCAAAAAAATGACCTTCAAAGACGCAATGGGCATCCTGATGGGCGGTAGTGACGCTGCCACTCAATACTTAAAAAAGGCCACTTACACACAGCTTTACAAAGAATTCAATCCAGTGATTATCAAATCTTTAGACAAGTTTCAAGCCCGCAAATACTGGAGTAAAGCGGTGAATACTTACAACATGATTCCGCTTGTCAAAAAAGCCAACCCCGACTTAGATAGATATGTCACGGAGCAAGCTCTTAAGGGACTTTTTACTATGGTGCAAAAAGAAGAATACGACATCAGAAAAAATAAAGCAAAGCGTGTAACCGACTTATTGAAGAAGGTTTTTGCAAAGCAAGACAAATAAACC
The DNA here is from genome assembly GCA_032361185.1 of Lepetodrilus ovalis. NCBI lineage: Eukaryota > Metazoa > Mollusca > Gastropoda > Lepetellida > Lepetodrilidae > Lepetodrilus > Lepetodrilus ovalis. The sequence continues at coordinate 3,758 of JAUTBQ010010016.1, forward strand.
AAATGGCCAGCCTAAGAGAAAACAAATGGAGTCGTTATCTAACACTCGCCTTTAGTGTGCTGGTTGTTGGGGTGGTTGTCTATTTTTTGGGTAGCATTGTCATTTATATCGTTATTGCTTGGATATTATCGTTGATTGGTCGGCCGGTGACTCAGTTTCTTTTAAACAAGCTACAATTTCGCCGACTAAAAATTGGGCCTTCGCTGGCAGCCGTTGTCGTACTCTTTCTGTTTATCTTGTTTTTTTGGTTGGTTGTAGCCATTTTTGCCCCTTTGTTTATTGAGCAGGCCAAGGTTTTGACCCAACTGAATACCACCAACGTCACAGAAGCACTATCCGAGCCACTCACCCAACTAGATGCTTGGCTGGTGCGCATGAATATATTTTCACCGGGACAAAGCGTCGCACATGAAGTACAAGGCGACGTCAAGTCATTGCTTGGGCCGGCACGGATTGGACGTTTTTTTGGTTCTATTGTGTCGATGGCAAGCAGTGTCCTGTTTGGGGTCTTTGCCATCTTGTTTATTTTGTTCTTTTTCTTAAAAGAAGATGGCATCGTATTGGGCTTTCTCCATGCTGTCACCCCATCCAAGTTTGATGACAATGTCACCAATGCCGTAGAAAAATTAACCACACTGCTATCACGATACTTTTTGGGTATCAGTGCCCAAATTCTAACGATCACCACCATCGTGAGTAGTGGTTTGGGTCTTTTGGGGATAGAAAATGCCTTTCTGATAGGCATTTTTGCGGCACTGATTAATGTAATTCCTTATTTAGGACCCATGCTCGGAGCGATATTTGGGATGTTTATTGTGATTTCTACGGGGATTGAAGCCGATTTTTATGCTGACACCGTACCTAAACTCTGGCGTGTTGCCGCAGTATTTGGGGTTGTCCAATTGGTCGACAACTTTATACTACAGCCTTACATCTTCTCCAAAAGCGTCTTGGCACACCCTTTAGAGATTTTCATGGTTATACTCATTGGCGGCAAGCTCGGCGGTATATTTGGCATGATCATCGCGATTCCTGCTTATTCGGTGTTACGTGTGATGGCACATGTATTTTTGAGTGAATTTGAAGTCGTCCAACGCCTGACTACTCGGATGGATGAGATTGAATAGGGCCATTTTTAGTCTTTTTCTGTAACCAAGGGCATATCCCCTAGAAATACGCCAAAAAAACCCTATCTTTGTTCTTACAACAAGAATGAGCAAGAACGACCAACATACCAATATTTTATCGCAACTTATTGCCGCAAAGAAGGACAATAGAAAACTGTTTGCGGTGCTCATTGATCCCGATGAGTCAAATGCTGCTGATTTAGAAGTCATCATTAGCAAGGCCGAACGTGCCGGGGTAGATTTATTTTTTGTTGGTGGTAGCCTGATGGTTGGTGACAGCATGGATATGTGCTTGGATACCATCCGACGAGTCAGCCACATCCCATCCATACTTTTTCCCGGCAACCCAATCCAACTGAGCGACAAGGCAGATGCCTTATTATATCTTAGTATGATTTCCGGAAGGAATCCCGAGCTATTGATTGGCAACCATGTAATAACGGCTCCGGCGTTAATGAAAAGTCCCGTCGAAGTCATGCCTACCGGCTACATGCTGATTGATGGTGGTGCGCCTACAACTGTAAGCTACATCAGCAACACCTTGCCCATTCCCGCCAACAAACCCGATATCGCGATGGCTACAGCGATGGCCGGCCAATTATTGGGACTTCGCCTTATCTATTTGGATGCCGGTAGCGGGGCCAAAAATGCCATCTCAGCAGAGATGATTGCTAAAGTCCACAAAGCCATTGACTTACCAATAATAGTAGGAGGTGGTATTCGTACTCCCGACCAGGCAGCACGTGCCGCTCAGGCCGGGGCTGATGTCATTGTCGTTGGCAACCAACTAGAAAAAAATCCGGAACTGGTTTTTGAAATAGCCAGAGCAGTACATTCGCTCAATTTGGTCTAAGCTATGAAAATCGGTTTTGACGCAAAAAGACTTTACAACAACTTTACCGGGCTAGGCAATTATAGCCGTGCATTATTAAAAAATTTACACACATTCTATCCCCAACATACATACCATCTTTATTCACCCAAATATAAATCAACTCCAGAGACACAGTTCTTCTTAGACAACCCTTCTTTCAAATCAACATTCCCTAAATCCTTTCAGCCTCTATGGCGCAGCTACCTGATTACCAACCAGTTAAAAAGTGACAATATAGATTTATATCACGGGCTGAGTCACGAGCTTCCGCTAAATATTAAAAAATCAGGCATACCAAGCGTCGTCACCATTCATGATTTAATCTTTAAGAAATATCCGGAAACCTACCCTAGAGTAGACCGAAATATTTATGATTTTAAATTTCGTCGGGCTTGCGCAAATGCCAACCAAATCATCGCCATCAGCGAAAGCACCAAAAAAGACATTGTCCATACTTACGAGATACATCCCAAAAAAATTAGTGTGGCTTATCAAAGCTGTAACCCAATCTATTATCAACCACCCACCGCCCACTGGCGAGATGTACAGACGCAATACCTACTCCCTAACGACTACTTGCTTTTTGTTGGCAGTGTGGAGACCCGAAAAAACGTAACACTCATCATTCAAGCCTACCAACTCCTTACGGAAAATCTAAAGCTACCACTTGTCATCGTTGGAAAAGTCCGACAAAACAAAAAAATTATGGCTCTCATCCATGCCGCCAAATTGGAGAAATGGATTATTTGGATCGAAAACTTGGCGGACAACAGCCACTTACACGCTATCTATCACCAAGCGCAAGCCCTCGTCTACCCGTCTTTGTACGAAGGATTTGGACTACCCGTCGTAGAAGCTCTACTGAGCAAAACGCCCGTCATCACCTCCAACGTCAGCGCCCTACCCGAAGCCGGTGGCCCCAACTCCCTGTATATCAACCCCAACGAACCCGAAGATCTGGCGCAAGCCATTGACAAAGTCCTAACGGATACTTCCTTGCGGAAAAATATGATCCTTTCCGGTAGCCAATATGCGCACGAAAAATTTGGACAAAAAGTGGTCACTGATGTTATGATGGATGTGTATGAAGATGTGATTGGCTAAAACGATACCATTCGTGATGATAAGTTTAAGTTGGCTATTCTATTAATAATACTTCCGTCAATTATGGCATGCCAAAAAGCCCAATGAACACGATGGTTTCTTAATTTAATGCAAGTTAGCTCAAAAGGCTAAGTTTGAATAAAGATAATGATTAGTCAGGTGTTGCTTCGTGTTGCTAAACTAGACGCATAACCGCCACGAATGCACGAATAATAGGCATTCGTGCATTCGTGGCTTTTCCTATGTGTAGAGCTGCATTCATGTATTGGTGGCTTCTTTGTCGTTTTTTACTGAAGTATTGTTATTTGTAACGGCGATTTTAGAAACGGTGCGAAAACCTAAAATAATGGTTTAGTAACCATAATTATCGTAAAATATTTGAAGGTTTTACTATGAAAAGTCCTACCCATTCCCTTTAAAAATGGGACTTATGGCTTTTAAATATTTTGCTTCTTTTTTTTGTGAACTTAATTCAGACTTGCACATGGGAACTAGGCGGTTAAAACCGCCGTTACAGTACGAGACATGAACTCTAAGTACTCTTCTCTTGAAATACTTCTCACTTTTTCCGGAAGGTCAAACAATACTGATGAAACGTATTACTCACAAATGTATAGCCATAACCATACGGAGCCAATCGCAAATCATCCTGCAACCAAAAGAAAACCGGCAACAAGGTAAAATGCTCCTGCATCTTCCATCCTAAGTCATAGGCTAAGGGATAGCTTTTTCCTTTTTTCTTGATGTTTTTGACGATGATGGTTAGGTAGGCACCGGGCTTCATTTTTTGCGCAAGCTTAGCATAAATGCGACACAACTCATCCACAAACTGCTCATAATCCGTAATATTCCCCAAATCATGGGTGTCGTCAGAATAATTAAGCTGGAGGCCTTTGGCTTTACGAGTGGCTTGATTCTCAGCACCTTTCATATTAAGCATATCCCAATATGGTGGGGATGTAAACACATAGTCAATGGGTGGAAAATCCCGCTTGGTTATCTTCCGAGCATCTTTGAGTAAGAGCTTAAATTTGGGTTTTCCCGCAAGGGTCTCAACATAATTAGTCAGCCGCATATTGGCAATATCCAAGAAAAAGCTACTCAATTCTGTGCCCGTACCTTGGCGTCCCAATTGGAGTGCTGCTAGCTGTGTCGAGCCTGTTCCTGACATGGGGTCAAATACATTTTCGCCTGGCTGAGAGAATCTTTCGATAAAAAACTGGGCTATTTCTTCGGGAAATTTTGCCGGATGTAGAATTTCATTTTTATTGCGCTTCTTGGGTCGAAAAATCTTCCAATTGGGGTCTTCATTTTTGAATTGGTCTTTTTCAAGCTGGGTACTTTTGAAGAAATCAATATCCGGAATGGAAAAATCACCGAGAGAATCTTCATCCTTGCGGAAATAGGACAGGTAGTAAGTGGCTTGCGCAAAAGGAGCGTATTTTTTTGCGGAAGCAACTTGGTCTTCATAGCAACCGATTTTTTCGTCACGCATGCTTAGCCCCGTGGCAAGCATCCGACTCATATCCCAAGCAAAAGGTAAATAACGCCCCCGGTAGACTGTGTTGCGATGGGCAACCGCCAAAAAACGCCGATGAATCAAGTTGGGATATAAATCTGTCGCCAACTGCATCACTTCTTTTTTGAGCTTTTGGTAGGCGGGGAGAGAGAGCTTCTCCTCTTGGCGACGGATGTCTACAAGGATAAGCTGCAGCTCCGGGATCTTCTTTTTACCACCAGAAAAGAACACCTTGACATTCAGTGCCTTAGCCACTTTTTTGATGCTTTTCTTGCCGGCATCATCACCCAGAAAAAAAATATTTTGGGGTAAGCTTCCATCCAAACGAAGGAAAAATCTTAAATTTGAGCGATAAGTCTCTTCATCACCTTGATCTTTGAACCAAGACTTTTGAAAAGGAAGCCATTCTTTGGAAGTAATATTATTAAACCGATTTCTCATAGTCTGCAAAACTACAAAAAATGTCCAAACCCATCGACCAATTAGAAAGCATGATTCGGAAAGAACACTCTAAAGAGCAACGTAACAAGGTGATTACGTGGATTGGAGATGATAAAAAGCGATTTGACTTATTGATGAAATTGTTTTTAGGTGGAGCGCCTCAAGTTGTACAAAGAGCTGCCTGGGCGTTGCGAAGTATTGGTAGTATGCACCCGGAGTGGGTGAAAGGTTACCTAGATCCTACTATCAAAGCAATAGAAAACCCCGTACATAACGCCGTCGTCCGAAATGGTCTATTGGTTTTAGTGGATTTAGATATTCCCAAACGCTATTGGGGCCGATTAGCAGAATTATGTATTAATTATTTGACGCAAGTCGAGACACCAACGGCGACCAAAAGAGCTGCCCTACTCATTGCGGCCAAAATATGCGACCAAGAGCCGGACTTACAAGAAGAGTTGCTCCTAGTCCTACAGGAGCAAATACCCCACTCTACGGTAGGATTTGTGAATATTGCTAAGAAATATATCCGAAAATACACGAAAAAATAAGATTTTAGCTACTTGCATAAGGGATTTTGTGGGCATCAAATCTTGGTTTACGGCAAAAAAAAGCCCTATTTCCCTTAGATTTTGGATGGCCATTTAAAATTAATCAAAAATAAATACGTCACACCAAATCCTTTTTTTACCTTTGTGGCGAATTTACCCCCATGGCAATTTCAATCATCTCACTTAAACTTTCAACAATGAAAAAACTTTTGTATTTTCTTGCTTTTTTACTAACATCAGCGACTATGTTTGCACAAGGTAGCATCTCTGGTGTATTAGTAGATGAGGAGACTAATGAAACCTTAATCAGTGCTTCTGTACAATTGCGTGGCACAGAGATAGGTACTGTTACAGATTATGATGGAACTTTCTCCTTCAGTAATCTCAAAGCAGGGGATTACGTAGTCGAAATGTCTTACATTGGATACACAACCTTAGAGAAAACGGTTACTGTGTCCAACGGAAATGTTGATTTGGGTACTATCTCAATGGCATCTGATGCGATTGGCTTAGAAGAAATCAACGTTGTTGCATCTGTGGTTACCAGTAGAAGAACGCCAGTTGCGGTTTCTACGATTTCTGCAGCTCAAGTTGAAGCAAAATTAGGATCACGGGAGCTTCCCGAGATTTTGAATTCAACGCCTAGTGTATATGCCACCAAGACTGGTGGTGGATTTGGTGACTCCAAAATCAATATTCGGGGTTTTGACCAAAGAAACATTGCGGTACTGATTAATGGTGTACCGGTCAATGACATGGAAAATGGTTGGGTTTACTGGTCTAACTGGGCCGGACTTGGTGACGCTGTACGGACAATGCAAGTACAAAGAGGTCTTGGTGCTTCTAAGCTAGCCATCAACTCTGTCGGTGGTACGATGAACATCATCACCAAAACGACTGATGTAAAAAAAGGAGGCTCTGTCAAAAGAGAAATCACCTCTTATGGACAAAACAAGACGCTGGTATCTTTATCTAGCGGCAAATTAGACAATGGACTTGCTATCACGGCTGTTGGGTCTCGTACAACCGGAACAGGTTATGTGGACGGGACTTATGTGGACGCTTGGTCTTACTACTTGGGTATTGCGAAAGAAATCAATGCAGCGCATAAGTTACAGTTTACGGTTATTGGTGCACCACAAAAGCACGGACAAAGAGATAATTCTATCTACTCTGCCCAGTCTTTTGAAGAGCATGCGCTCAATGGGACAAAATACAACCCAAACTGGGGCTATGTAAAAGGACAGTTTCTTAATGAAAGAAACAACTTCTACCACAAGCCACAGATTGCGTTGAACCACTACTGGACTGTTAACGCCAAAAATTTCTTGGCGACTTCTGCCTATGTTTCTATGGGTAAAGGGGGTGGATCCGGTGTACTCGGTCGCAACCCTTTCAAATATGGCCCTCACCAAAATGGAATGGGACAAAGAGACTGGGATGCTGTCGTTGATGCCAACCAAGAACTTCCTGATTCTATGTCTGCTGATGGAGCCTACATGATTATGAGAAACTCTATGAACAACCACTTCTGGGCTGGAATGCTTTCTACGTTAAGAACAAGCGTCTCTGACAATGTCACCTTGACATCGGGTATTGACCTGAGAACTTATGCCGGTGAGCACTATAGAGAAGTAAGAGACCTGATGGGTGCTGAATTCTGGAAAGACAAGGTCAACCCAGAAGCTAAAACAGGTGATAGAATCGCTTATGACAACACCGGGCACGTCACTTATACCGGTTTATTTGCTCAAATGGAGTATGCTAATGACCAATTATCTACTTTTGTAGGTGGATCTGTTTCTAACACTTGGTTTGGCAGAGAAGATCGCTACAACTTTGCTAGAGGCAGAGGTGACTTGGAAGCTGAAACCATTACCGCTTTGGGTTACAACGCTAAAGCCGGCTTAAACTTCAACATCAACGACAATAACAATGTATTCTTCAATGCAGGTTATTATTCTCGTGCACCGTTCCACAATTATGTCTATATCAACTATGACAACACCGTCAACCCAAACCTAAGCAATGAAAACATTCTTGGTTTTGAAGCCGGATATGGATTAGACATGCAGGGCGTTAGAATTAATGTCAATGCTTTTTATACTTCTTGGAAAGATCGTTGGGTCAAGCAAAAAACAACCATTACACCTTCAAATGGTGGTGATACCTACCGGGCGACTGCTTATTTCCAAATTAAGGAACAATTGCACAAAGGAGTGGAGATTGAGATTAAGACAACCCCTCTAAAGAATCTAGAATTGGGTCTAATGGGCTCTATCGGAGATTTCTCTTATGTCGGTGACTTCAAAGCGGATGTCTTTGATGATGACGATAGAAAGAAAATTGGTGAGGTAGATGTTTATGCTGATGGTGTTAAAGTCCCTGAGCAGCCACAAACTCAATATGGCGTATTCTTGAACTACGCTATAGGTGATTTTGAATTGGGTACAGAATTTATTTACTACGACAATTTGTATGCTAGTTTTGAAGTAGCTAGTTATGATAAGCCGGAGAAGAAAAAGAACGGTTATCAACTACCTGCTTACGGTATGTGGAACGCTAACGCTTCTTACAAATTTGACTTAATCAAAGGTCTTGGTACCAAGGTATATATCCAAGGGTACAACCTAGCGAATGTCAGCACGCCTGTCGAAGGATGGGGACCTGACCATGATAGCTTCAAAGGCTTCTGGTCTTGGGGTAGAAACTTCAACTTTGGAATGAAAGTTAGTTTCTAATTTTCTTCCTTTTTTACAGTAATTGTAAGGCACTCAATCTTGGATTGAGTGCCTTATTTTTTTGTGCTATTAGGTATTGTTGAAAACTCCTTATCTTTGGCCAAAGAATTTTCCGATTATGAAGGTTTTCATCTGGTTTTTTGTCATTACGTCTCTTTTTGCGCAAGCCTGTGCCTACACCATCAAGATAAAAGATGGCCAGACTGCTTTTCAGCAAAAACAATATGCCAATGCCATTCCGTTCTTAGAAAAAGAGTTTAAGAAAGCAAAGTCCCCCGCCAAGAAGGGCAAAATTGCCTATATGCTTGGGGAGTCTTACCGTATCACCGGACAGCCTGCTCCGGCAGCAGATTGGTTTGCTAAGGCTTACGCCAAAAGCTATGGCCCCGATGCATTAAAGGCTCAGGCGCTTGCGCTAAAACAAAAAGGAGACTACCAAATGGCCATGATGGCTTTTCAAGAACTCGGGCGTGAGATTGGAAGCCCCTACGAATACCGGCGAGAAGTAAATGCCTGCCAAGATGCCATCGACTGGCTAAAAACCGAAAAAAAACAAGGTATCACTATCGAGAGACCTGACTTTAACACGTCTAGCAATGATTATTCTGCCACGATCTTTCATGGTGACCAGTTGGTTATTGTCTCCGACCGAAGTGCTGCCACCGGAGATAAAGATTATCTTTGGACTCAGCGTAAGTACACCGATTTATTTGCCATCAAGGACGGGACGGTGACTCCATTTGACGCAAGTCTAAACACGGGCTCCAATGAAGGGCCACTTTGCTTCAACCAAGACAAAACGGAGCTGTTTTTTACACGCTGTGATGCCGAAGATGATGAAGCCATCCACTGCCGACTCTTCACCTGCAAGTGGGATGGCTCCTCTTGGTCTGCCCCGCTCCCGTTAACCTTTCAGGAGCAAGGCATCAACTACATGCACCCGGCACTCTCCAAAGACGATAACACGCTCTATTTTGCATCCAACCACAAAGATGGCTGGGGGGGCTATGACTTATATTTTTCCGAAAGGACCAATACAGACTGGACCATACCACAACTCCTTAGCCGCATCATCAACACGCCTGGAGATGAAGTATTTCCTACCTTAGAGCAAGACACACTCTATTTTGCGTCCAATTATCACGGGGGCATGGGGGGGCTCGACCTCTTCAAATCCACCAAAACGGGCACCAATCAATGGACTCCGCCCAAAAACCTTCGCTCCCCCATCAACTCGGCTGGAGATGACTTTGGGCTCGTGGTGACAAAAACAGGCTCCGGCAAGCCAATGCTCAAAGAAGGCTATTTCTCTTCCAACAGAAACGGCGACGATGACATCTTGTTTTTTCGCAAAAAATCCGTCCCTAAGCCACCGGTCGTCAAGCCCAAAGAAATTGTCTATCAAAATTTCCTAAAAATCATCGCCCTAGAAAAAATCTATGCCGACCCGGACAACCCTTCCAGCAAAATACTCGGAAGAAAACCTTTAGCGGATACAAAAATTACCATCACAGCAGGAAAAAGCTCCCAAACGGTCACTACCAACAAAAATGGCGAATACGACCTAGAGCTAACCAAAGACACTGAATACCTCTTTGTCGGTGCCAAAACCGGCTATCTCAAAGGGTCTTCCCCCTACTCCTCCAAAGGATTTGGACTAGACCCCGAAAATCCAATCCAACACTATGAACTGGAGCTTGTATTGAATAAAATTTTCAAAAACAAAGAAATCCGCCTTGATAATATTTATTATGACTTTGCCAAGTGGGACATCCGGACTGATGCCAAACCATCTTTGGACAAGCTCGCCAACATGCTGCTCCAAAATCCCAATATCAAAATAGAATTGGCATCCCATACAGATTGCCGTGGAGCAGAGAAGTACAATCGGGAGCTGTCGCAAAAAAGAGCCGATAGTGCCGTTGCCTATTTGATTTCCAAAGGGATTGATGCCACCAGACTCGTGGCTCGTGGATATGGCAAATCACAACCAGCTGCTAACTGCGTCTGTAGTAAATGTACCGAAGATGAACACCAATACAATCGACGCACTACTTTTAAGATATTGTAGATTGCCCTTTATTTCTTGGGTAAAGGCTCACCTTGAGCTTGGCACTCGACAATTATTGACTTCTCTGTACGAAACCCATCCTAAAAATTCCGGTGTCCTTGTAAGCCCATTTGAATACATAAAAAGATGATGATTGGTCAGGAGCCGCTTCGTGTTGCCAAACTAGATGCATATGGGTCACGAATAACATGCATTCGTGGCTTTTTCTGTGTGTAGGGTAGCTTCATTCGTGTATTGGTGGCTTCTTTGTAGTTTTTACCGAAGTATTGTTTAGATTTGAGTAATACAATTTTCTAGTAGATGTTCGTGTTTCTAGATACCGCCACAAAATAATCAATCTTGTCAAAATCTAATAAAATCCCACTTTTTTTAGAATTTTTTTAACATTTCCGGAAGGAAAGGAAGTAGGAAAAAACAATACTACTGACACATACGCATTGTTGCTTCTAATCTGAGTTCGATTGTTAACTAGTTGATTGAAAGTAGGCAGCAATAAGCCCAATTCTTTTAGAGCCATATAAAAACAAATCAATATAGAAAGTCAAAATTATACTCAAGGTAGAAAGTAACACTGATGGGATTCTTACGGAGATTTCACTAACTCCATACTAAAAACCTGAGTTCGACCAAACCTTTGGATTCAGAAAACAAAGTAAAATTTACTTAGGAGTTGACAATTACCTTTGTTTTTCTTCCAGATTTCCAAAAATTGTCCATTTTCTGCTTTAATTTTCTTCGCCATAGCCCGCTATGCCTTCAAAAAATCAAATTGAAAATGAAAAACTTTAGAAAACTGAATCTCAAATCCTTAATCGAACTCAGGTTAAAAGACATTAACCATAGTGACATTGGCTGCTTATGTAACCATATTTCATTTGCCGTCCAGTTTTTATAATCATAATCAGTTACTTGCTCTTTATAAAGTTTGGGTTCTAATGGAGCCTCTATCATATTCTTGGCAACTAGCGCATGGTATCTCTCATCCCACGAATGAAGCATAGGATCTAGTGAGCAAAAAACCCGCATTCCAAACCCTGCAAAAACAATAAAAAACAATGCATAATATACCCGACCTTTCAGATAAGCAAAGAAGGACAGACCATAAAACAATATAAGAAATAGAAAAAAACCTTATATTCCATTAAAATAATAATTGTTTTTGAAGAATTGAACAGAATAATCACAATCACAATCTAGGACAAAAAAATCATTGGTCATTACAGGAGAATGTGGATTAGTAGGATTGTCAGGATTCGTGCTAATCCCATAAGGTTGATTATCACAGGCACTTTGTCCAAAAGTGTTTATTGTAATAATCAACATCAAAAATATATAATTTAATTTTTTCATTGTCTTTGTTTTTAGTTTATCGATCATCGTCTCCTGCCTTTAAATACAAACCGCTTCCCTTTATTATCACCAAAATAAAACCAATAGGTTATAGTAATTTCATTTGGATCATCATCAGATATTCTTGCCACACCATAAGGATGATCACAACCAATAGTACTTACATAAAAAGCTACCTGACGAAAGCCTTTGACAACATCAGCTCGCACTTCACAACCATCATTTTGTAGGTTGTAAACCTTCTCATGGAAGATTCCAGGATTGCCTTCCTTTCGCAGGATAGAGATGGTAAATGTGTCTTGTGGTGTACCTTCCCAATGTCCCTGAAAATATCCGAATGCTCTTGGTGGACTTTCCGGAAGGATATGCATATAACGTACAAGCGTATCAATACCATCATCATCAGGATAGCAGTCTTTATTGGGTGTTTTTTTCACTATGAGCGTAATAGGAATCGTTTCTCCTTTCGGAAAATTGGACCTTTCCACTACTCTGGTATGCAGCGTTTCTGCACCGATTATCCATGTATATTCTGCGTCATCTTCTTGCGCACGAAACACTACACGTGTCATATACACAGTATCTGTATCAAAAGGTTGAAATAGGGTATCCATTCCATTTTCATACAAATCAGCAGGGTGTGGATTTTCCATAATTGTAAAATCAGCCGTCACTTCTTCTACCCCTTCACAAGGATCGACTACAGGCTCCTTACACCCATGACACCCCACCACGGCCAGACCTAGCCAGCCGGCGAGAATAAATAGCATAATTTTTTTCATGATTGTTTATTTTTTTATTCCAATAAATGTATCTCCCTCTGATGTAGAAAGATACTTATATTCAATCTTCAAAGTATCGTTGCGATACTCACCCCATAAATAGGGCATAGCATCTCCGCAATGCCCACTTTCACCATCAGAAAATGCCCTCCTGTACGAAACCCATCCTAGACTACCTTCAAAGTAAGGATCTTTCACACATCCTTTCGGAAACTCTGGCGTCCATGTATGCGCATTTGACCGAACAATCTCCATCGTCCACAAAGAATCCGGCTCAGATAAGAAATAACCTTCAAACTCACCAATCAACAAGCTCTCCTCCTTTGGCACAATAACAAGCTGCTTAAAGACCGTATCCACTCCATCGTCAGCAGGAAAACAGTCTAAATTGGGGGCACGATATCCAATCAATCGAATCTGTACTTTACCCGAGTTATCAAATTGAAGGGAGAATATTTCATTTGTAAAGTCACGTGGATCTAGCCCGACTTTCCACTTCACTGAATCATATTCTCCTATTGCTGTAAAGCGAACCGTTGTTATCTCTAATACCGTATCCCCTTCAAACCATCTCCTGTCTTCATTCCACCCCATCGGATACTCCATCGTAAAATCAGCCGTCACTTCTTCCACTCCTTCACAAGGATCTGGCATCACAGGATCCTTGCACCCATGACAACCTACCACGGCCAGACCTAACCAGCCGGCGAGAATAAATAGCATAATTTTTTTCATGATTAATTATTTTTGAGATTTTAGTAATTGATTTTCCTTTTCCAGCATGGCAATGCGTTTTTCGAGTTCAATCATATGCAGGAAGAGCTCTTCGATTTTTTCCTGTTGCTTGGTGGTCATATCACCCAACTCAATGCCTTGTGCTTGGACTTTTTCGGCAGAAGGCATATTGGGTAGGTGATGATTGATCTTAATAAAAGCTTCGACCTTTTTTAAAGGTAATATTTCGTAGTCCTTGTTAAAAACATAATCGGCCCAGTCAGTACGAACCTTTACTTCTTTACCGGCGATTCCGCCATTGACGAATAGTTTATAATCTTGGCTAGAGCCAGAGACATCGGGAAAATTAGCCGAAGGGTCGACATTAATCAGTATGCGTCCATCTTCTCCAATGACCATGCGGTCAGCAAGCTCATCGCCGGCCCCATCTTGTCCGCCCCTGAAGCGCAGTCCGTTGTTGGTATAAATCTCCCAATCCGGGTGATCTTGACTTTCAAGGCGTATTCCGATACTGCCAAGGTCTGAAAGTGTTACCAATTGAGTTGGATCTAATGTGCCGATACCAATTTTCCCGTCACTTTTGATTGTAAACGTGTTCATCTGTGCTAGAGAGCCCGCATGAATGGTTGTGCCGTTATTGGGTTTTGCATAAAAGTAAAAACTACCATCGCTTGCCACTTGCATGACTGCTCCTTTTTGGGACGAAGATCCCCATCCATTATATTTTGGTTGAAGGCTAAAGGCAAGGTAGCTCGACAATGAGTTATTCGGAGAGACCTGATTCTTTCCTAGCCAAAATGAGCCGACATTCAGATTCTGCCCACGCACAGTAAGGCCACTGGACTTCATAGCAAGAACAAATTTTCCGTCTTTACGGAAAGTCAATGCACCGGAACCATTAAGGCTCCATTCTCTTATTTTCTGATCAGCTTCACTATAAGTGGTCAGATGAATGTGTGGCAATTCGAGTGTAGGTGTCAACCCTCCGCCGGTACTCGGTTCTTTCGGTTCGACCCGATAGATTTCTAATCGACCTAAATGGGTTTCCTTTGAGCCAATCCCCACAGTACCAAGGTGGTAGGTATGGCTTTCCATATTACCACTCCACTGAGCAGCCGATGAAAAAAACATAAAAATGAAAAAGAAAAAGGCTAAAAATGCTTGAATGCTTGAATGCTTTCATAATAAAATAATTTTTCGCCGAAAGGCGGTTAAGAAATAAAATAATAATAGGCCGGATAATAAATACTAAAAAGTGCACTCTTCATTGACTATATGCATCAACAAAAGGTGGTGTACCACTACCCTAGTCTATCACTTATCTAGGTGCAATATACAAAAGAAAAAGAAAAATATGTAAAGTCTTTAAATATTTTTCGGGTTAAGTTAAATTTTTCTGTAATCTTTTGTGTCGGCGGTTTTAACCGCCAAGCCCAAGGTCGTATCATGAGCTTTGTCCTGTAATAACGTAGAAAACTCTAAGTATTCCATACCCTACACTCGAAGTACTTCATAGTTCTAGGTGGTTAAAATCGCCGAAACAGTTATTGTTGCCATTGCAAATTTGGGGGATGGAACCACACTCCAAATGCATCTCTCCCCATTCACACAAATCAACAAAACCGCTCATTGGTCTTTTTTTAGCCAAACATTTTGTTATTTTGCTGAATGGAAGAGACTTTTCGCCAGTTTTATAACCACACCATCTATCCTGAGCTTTTTCGGATGGAGCGTCGTCGCAAGCGGCTGTTGCTGATGGTAGGCGGTGTTGGTGGTCTGACGATTCTGGTACTTGTTGGGGGGCTTATGCTCGGCATCAACGTATTGTTTATGTTGCTTTTGCTGCCGGTTTTTGGCTATTTTGCTTGGCTGAGTCATTCCTTGCGGAAATTTGTGAAGCTCTTTAAGCCACGGATAGTCCGCTTGATATTGGATTTTATAGATAACCAAATGAGCTATGATACGCTTCATTATTTCCCTGAGAAGGGCATTTCTAAGAAGGTTTTTCGGTCTTCAGGCTTGTTTGTGACCAAAGCAGACGAATATGAAGCCGAGGACTACATTTCTGGCAAGATTGGTGATGTAAGTTTTGAGATGAGTGAGGTAAGGGTCAAAGAGTTGGCGGGTCCACAAAGTGGCTCCAGGTCTGTTTTTTCGGGTGTTTTTTTCAAGGCGACCTTTAATCGGCCTGTCCGTGGTGCGATACTCATCATCCCTAGAAATGAGCGTGCAAAGATGAATAAAGTGGTCAAAAAATTCAATTTGCAGGGTGGAAAGCCCGTAGAGATTGAAGAAATGGCCGAGTTTAGCAAAAAGTTTCTAATTTATCGTACCTTAGATGCTTCAATATCTATGGTAGTCTCTTTGGCATTTTGCGAAAGCGTCCTAAACTACTATCACGTCACCGGAGAAAGTCCAGTGATACTTATATCCGGAGATGGGGCATCAGCGGTGTTGCCGAGCACAAAGGACATGTTGGAGCCGAGCTTATTTTCTTCCAATCTAAAGTTTGAGAAAATAGATGAATTTTATAGAGATATTAATATGCTTTTGGATTTAATTGAAGAACTAGACAAAATGTTTTAAACCATGAACACGCAAGTCGCAAACAAAAATCTGGTCATTGAGACCATTCGAGCGTTATGGCGAAAACGCGACATCCAAGGCGGTTTGGCTTTGATGGTTCGCATTCCGGATACCATCTCTCGAAAGATATGGGAGGCGACCCTTCATATTGCCAAGGCAGAGCTCTCCGGTGATGCACTACCGGTTGAGATTGATGAGCATTGGTTTGACGATGTTGATTTAGACCATTTACCCGTAGACATAATGATTGATGCCCAACTTGTAAAAGGGCGTATTGCGTTAACCAAAGAGCACTCCAAGTTAGCCGAAGACTATTTTTTTGCGAGTCTTTTAGCCAGTCGAGAAAAGAATTATTTGCTAGGTAAGGTACAATCTATGATTGGGCTAGGCAAGGTCAAGCTCCGTAAAAATCAATTTGAGCAAACTTATGAGATGGTTATTACCGCCAATTCCCTTGCGGAAAAACTGCCCCAACCGCAGCGCAAGTTTCTGGTTAATGAGGCCTTGCTCTTACAGTGTCAAGTCCATCTGAGTATCCAAAACTATGACTTGCTAGCTCCTAATGCCCAAAAATTACTTGATTCAAGCAAAGAAAGTGGAGATACCCACAAGTATGTTCATGCGCTTAATTTTATGGCTGTTGCCCATGCAGCATCCGGTGACTATAAGGCGTCTATGCCTTTTTTTTTAGAAGCTTTAGACATCTGTAACAAAATCAATTATAGCAGCCTAGCTATAAAAATTTCTACAAATATCGCCACCATCCATGGGCAGCTCAATAACTATGGCGAAGCCCTTGAACGATATCTTTCTATTCTCCAAGAATACAAAACCCCTATCCGCCCCACCAAAAGAGGCTTCATCTACAATAATATCGGCAACCTATACACAAGGCTCGGTGATTGGAAAAGGGCGATTGGCTACTTCTTGGATGCCGAAGAAATCGCCAACAAAGAAGAGCACCAACCACTCAAGAAATTAGCTTTTTGCCAAATTTCTCGCTGTCTTATTGAGCTAAAAAGCTATGAAGCTTACTTGACACATATGAAGTCCGAAGGGGAGATTTTTAAATCTCAAAAATCTAATGGACTCCAAATATTGTTTTACACCAAAGCCAAGTATGCCTTAAGCCAAGAGAATTATGGGGATACTATCCAATTTAGTATTCAAGCCATCAATATTGCTAAGGAATTTGGGGATGACACGACTTTGCTGCAAACAAAAAGCATTTTGGCGCAAGCCTACGAAAAAAATGGCGACCTAGCTGCTGCGCTGGATGTCTACAAAAAATATGCCGCCAAGAAGGAAGCCACAGAACGGGAATACGCTAGAAATATGGTCGTCAATGCAGAGATTGATTATATTTTATCTTCCAAAGAAAAAGAAATCAACACCCTACAACGGGAGAATCAACTTCAGTCAGAGCTGATTAAGTCTACTTCGCTCATCCGCAAAAAGAACACGGAGCTGGTCGCAAAAAATGAAGAGCTTTCCTATTTTGCTAAAATGATCGCACTAAATTTTAACAAGCATCTTCGAGTAATCCACCAGTTTGTAGAGGCTTTAGAGCACGAAGAGACAACACCTAAGACCAAAGAATATCTTAGTTTTATCATTAATGCTGTAGGCAAGATAGCTCAGCTTGTGGATGGTTTGCACCAACACGCCAACATTCTTAATGATGAGTTGTCCACCAAAAAAATAGCACTCGGCGATGTCCTAAAGGTGGTAGAACATGACTTTGCGTCTCTGATAGACAGCCATAATGTCCAGCTTATTTATTCTGACAATTTACCCGTCTTGTCTTTCGACAAAAAGCAATTATCCATGATTTTTATGGAGTTGATACAAAACGCCATTCGTTTTTCTGTCGAGCCTCCTATCATCAAAATAACCAGCAAGACCTACCATGATAGCCATATTTTGACTATTTCTGACAATGGTATTGGTGTTCCTGATGGAGATGAGCGAAAGATTTTTTGGGCTTTTTACAGAACGGGGCGCCACGAAGACAAAGAAGGTAACGGTCTCGGACTTGCTGCCTGTAAAAAAATCATTGAACTATATGGTGGTACCATCAAGGCTACAAACAAGAAGCCGAATGGCATAACCATCACGATTGTGCTACCCAAAGAACACCAACAAGATACCATCAACCAAGAAAAGATATAGCATGCTCAACCGGTTAACAGATGTTGTCAAACATCTAATCATTATCAATGTCATTGCCTTTATAATCACACAACCCAATAGCAGCATACTAGGTATGGATCTGGCAGCTTACTATCCGGTCACCGGAGGGCATTTTAAGCCTTACCAGTTGGTGACACACATGTTTATGCATGGAGGCCTTGGGCATATCTTTTTCAATATGTATGGATTAGCCTTGCTTGGGCCACCTTTGGAAACGAGGCTTGGGAGCAAGCGTTTTTTATTTTATTATCTATTTACCGGATTAGGAGCGATAGGATTGTACTTCTTGGTGAAGTATATAGAGATCAAGTACAATCATGCCCCCATACCCTATAACACACCGTTGGTCGGAGCATCGGGAGCCATCTTTGGTGTCTTGGCCGGATTCGGTGCTTTATTTCCGGAAGTGCGGCTTCAGCTCATTTTTCCCCCAATTGCGTTGGCAGCCAAATGGTTTGTGATTATTTATGCCGGAGTTGAGTTGTATTTGGGACTCAACGGCATGCAGCAAGGAGTCGCCCATTTTGCCCATGTAGGGGGTGCCCTGTTTGGGTTTTTACTGATTAAATACTGGCAACATAATACCACCTTCTATCGATAGCAGGCAGCCTTTTTTTGCGAAAGCGTATTGTCATTAGTGGGGTTTTGGGTGATTCGCCGAATATCGTGGAGCTTTGAAGATGGGACGAGACTTTCAGATATGATACTTTTTTGTTTTGGTCATAAAGTAGCAATATTGCCATTCCAAAAACCGTTTTAGAATAGCTTTAAGTGATAGTGCTGTGTAATTTGTATCTCAGAATACTAGAATCTTACCCTTAGATACAACTGCCACCTACTTTTTTTCGTAGACAAAAGAACCCTAAGAACACAATAGCCTTGTCCATATATTAGCAAAATCGCTAATTATGGGCTATTTTTGCTAATAATCCATAAAAAGAAGGTACATTTGTTACCGTTTTTGTCCTATTAAACCGCAGGAAAAATAAATAGAATGACTCATCGTATTACCAATGTATTTGTTCTGATGCTATTTCTCATGGCATCTTTTACGTCCTATGCGCAGACTCCCGTGTCGATACTAGTAGAGAAATCTACGACAACAGGCACTCCTGAGGACTGTGCTGACCAAACGGCCGGGGTTGTTACTTTATCCAATTTTGTAGGACAGAGTAATGATATCTGGGGTATGGGCAACACACCTGACACTGTTTTCTTATGTTCAAGTGATGCCTTTGACTTATCCATTTCGGGAGAAGATTTGACCGGTGATCCGGACATGTCTACTCCGGCAGGTGTGGGATATGCATTGTATTTTTGCAAGCCGACAGTACCCGGTAATACGCAGACAGCCATCACCAATGATGGATGCCATTATACAGATATCAGTACCGGAACCTTCTTTGTTTCTACAGGAGGAGTGACCACCGGAGACCAGACATTTACGAATACCGGCTCGATGCAGGCGATGTTTGGTGTTTTGGGTGGGCCTGTATTTAGCTGGGTGGCTCCGATTACGTTTGATGCCCTTTCGGGAAATGTGGCCGTATATGAAAACTCCGGCCCTTGTGCCAAAGTGAGCGTCGATGAAGCCTTTCCGGTTGTTTACCTAAATCCGATTATCATCTCCAACAAGAAAAGTAATATTGTAGGAATGGGATGTAATGTCGGCTCTTTTGATTTAGCTGGAGGCTTGCCGGAGTATAAATCCGGAGAGCACTATACTGTTGACATCACGCTGTCTTCTAACTCATCAGTACATGCCACACTATTGGACACCGATTTATCTAATGGTGCCACCATAAAATTTCAAGTGCCCCAAATCGGCACTTATGACATCATCGTCAGCGACGGAAAAAGCTGTAGTGGTGTAGCCAGTATCACCATGATGGATTCTATCACGATTACGTTGGATGAGATTCAACACGAATCCTGCCCTACCGGTAATGATGGTCTTTTGACCATTTCCAGCTCTGGAGCTTCCGGTAGCGCCAACCATACGTATCTGTGGAATACTGCCCCTGCCCAAACAGGAACTACTATCGGCGGCTTAGTTGGTGGCAATTATTCTGTTACGGTTACAGATGCCACAGGATGTATTGCCACACAAGATTTTGATGTAAATGGCATTGTGATGCCATCGATTACTAGTTTTACGGAAGTAGACGTCACGTGCTATGGACAGAGTACGGGTAGCTTAACGCCGGTCATTACAGATGGCAATGGCAGCACCTATACCTATAGTTGGAGTAATAATACATCATCCCCCACAGCATCCGGCTTAAGTGTCGGGACTTATACGGTAACAATTACAGATGAATATGGCTGTGATGCGACCGCCACCGAAGACATAACGGCTTCTGAAGGCTTTTTTATAAAAGATACGACTTTCTTACAACCTTCATGTGTTGGGTATAATGATGGCACAATCATCGTCGTCATGGAAGGGTCCGGAGATTATAATTTTGCATGGGATTATAATAATGTCAATACATCGACAATAATTGGTGTTCCTGCTGGTACTTATAACGTCACCGTTTCGGATAACCAAAGTACCTGTCCAGCCATTCATGCTACTTTTATTCTTGAAGATCCACACCAAATCAATACCCACGTTACGTTAGAAAAAGATGTCAGTTGCTTCGACGGTTCTGCCAACGATGGAGAAGCCACTTGCACCGCTGAATACTCCGATGGGGAGCCAGGTACTTTTAATTTTACTTGGTCAGGTTCTTTTTGCAACAACACAAACACATGTACTTCCAGTATTTTAGGTGTCGGCATGAACATCCTAGCCATTGATGATGGCCAATGTACCGTTTATGACACCGTCATAGTAGGCGCACCGGATTCTATTTTATTGGATTCTATTCATATCACCAATGTATCGTGCTACGGGGATAATGATGGTGCTTTGTTTGTTGTGGCCAAAGGCGGCACACCGGGTACCAACCCACCTTATCTGTACACCTGGACTTCATTAGGTCTTGGTGGGCAACAAAACAATGTGCCTGCCGGCAACTACTCGTTGATTGTCACAGATGGTGCCGGTTGCTCAGAAGTATTCAATATGGTTGTTGATGAACCACAAGAATTAGAACTAACTGTGGATCTTGCAAAAACCACCGATATCTACTGTAATGGAGAGTCTACCGGTGTCATTTTCTTGGTCCCAACAGGAGGTAACGGCACTACCGGCTATACATTTAATTGGTCGCCGGATGTCTCAGACAACAATATAGCTACGGAGCTATCGGCTGGAACTTATTCGGCTACTGTTACGGATGGACTTGGCTGTGCTGATGAAATCACTTATGAGCTAGGAGAAGGGGCACCACTAGAGGTGTATCTCAACCCGGTCGAGCAGCCAGAATGTAATGGTTATCAGACGGTTATTTCGATTGACACTGTGATAGGTGGCGTCGGTGGGCCTTATACTTTCTCTGTTGACTTTAGCCCACCACAAAGTATTCTGCTTGACTATCAGGTATTTGCTGATTCGCATTTTATTAGAGTCTATGATGCTGCGGAGTGTTTTACAGAGCTAAAAGTAGATATCGGTGAGCCTGAAGAAATTTTTATAAGCTTGCCACCATATTATGAAGTAGAGCTTGGCGATAGCATTCAGCTTGGGCCTGTAATTAGCTCTAGCATACCATTAGATACATTCTATTGGACACCCAATACCTATTTGTCGCCAGACAGCGTAAAGCACCCATTTGTAGTGGGGTTAGATCATGACCAAAATTATGAATTTACTGTCATTGACACCAACGGTTGTATGCAAACTGCCCGCACCTTGGTAGAAGTGGACCACAATAGAAATGTTTATATTCCTAATATCTTTTCACCCAATAACGATGGCTACAATGACGTCTTTTATCCTAAGGCGAGCATCGGAGTCAAAGAGGTCAACCAGATGTCAATTTATGACCGTTGGGGGCAGCTTATTTATTATGCAGACCATTTTTTGCCACATGACAACTCCCCGAAGGTGTGGGATGGCTCCTTTAGGGGCAAAGCCTTAGACCCCGGTGTTTTTGTCTATCTGATAGAAGTGGAATTTATTGATGGCGTCAAGCTGCTATACCGAGGAGATATCACCCTTATCAAGTAGCGCTTCCAAGACATTTGGCAGAATACATAGAAATTAAAAAGAGTGCGCTGATGCGCACTCTTTTTTTGTCAAATCCCTTATCTTTACGCAAAACATACTAAATGGATATCAAATTTTGCGGAGCAGCGCGCCAAGTTACCGGTAGCGCACACCTAATCACCCTAAAAAATGGATTTAAGATTTTGTTAGATTGTGGTCTTTATCAAGGCTCTAACAAATCCATGAAAGACTTTAACAACAAATGGCTATTCCAACCTGAATCCGTTAATTGTGTCCTCTTATCACACGCCCATATCGACCACTCCGGCAGGCTACCCAAATTATTAAAAGATGGGTTCAAGGGGCCTGTTTTTTCTACACATGCGACCCGTAGTCTCTGCGCCATTATGTTGCTTGACTCTGCCAAGATCCAAGAAAGAGATGCTGAATATGCTAACAAATGGCGCCTTAGACATGGCAAAAAAGCCAATAGAAAACCACTTTACAAGACCAAACATGTCAACCGGCTTATGGACCGGTTTACGACAACCGGCTACAACCAATGGTTTTCGGTCAATCCGGACGTAGATGTTATTTTTAAGGATGCCGGTCACATCTTGGGAAGTGCCAGTGTGACTTTACGCATTCGGGAAGGCAAAAAAACCACAATAATCAGCTTTACGGGGGATATTGGCCGTCCTGATCGTCCCATTTTGAGAGACCCCCAACCAATGCCTAAAGCAGACTACATCATCTTAGAATCCACTTATGGCGACCGAGTGCATAATGAAGCTCCAGGAGAAAAAGAACGACTTTTTGATATTATCAAGCAGACTTGCGTCAAAAAGAAGGGCAAATTGATTATTCCGGCTTTTAGCGTAGGGCGAACTCAAGAAGTCGTCTATATGCTTGACCAATTGGCTCATGACGGACGCCTTCCCAAGATACCCGTATACGTCGATAGCCCATTAGCGGTAAATGCCACGGAAGTATTTGGTATCCACCCTGAATGTTATGATGATGATTTAAACGAATATTTGCTGACAGATAAAAACCCATTTGGCTTCCGAAATCTGCACTACATTCGAGCAGTAGAAGGCTCCAAACGTTTGAATACGATGAAAGGACCTGCCATCATCATCAGTGCTTCGGGCATGATGAATGCCGGGCGTGTCAAGCACCATTTATTTAATAATATTGACAACCCAAAAGCGACTTTCTTGATTGTTGGTTATTGTGCTCAAGGTACGCCCGGTGCCCAACTTCGACAAGGAGTCTCAGAGCTTTATCTCTATGGAGAAGTCAAAAAAGTGAAAGCAAAAATTGAAGTGATGGATTCCTTTTCGGCACATGGCGACAAAAACGAAATGCTTAGCTTCCTCGCCAACCAACGCAAATCTGCCAAAAAAGTATTCCTAGTACATGGCAACTACAAAGTGCAACAGTCTTTTCAAAAAATGCTCGAAAAACATGGCTTCTCGGATATTGCTATCCCGACCCTTGGGCAATCCTACACACTAAAAACGCCTAAGAAGCAAAAGTCTAAAAGAAACTGATGCAGCCCTTCCGAACAGCCATCTCCACACCACCATCACCTTGGCGCATCGACCACCGTACGCCAATAGCATTAATGGGCTCTTGCTTTACGGAGCATATTGGACGCAAGCTGGAAGCTGCGAAGTTCTCTATACTACAAAATCCTTTTGGTATTTTGTACAATCCATTTTCGATTGCTAATAGCTTAGCTTTTATCATGAACCATCATGTATTTTCGCAAGATGACCTAATTGAAAGAAACGGACTTTGGATGAGTTTTGACCACCACAGTCGATTTGCTGGACTTGACTCAAAAGTCACTCTAGAGCAGATGAATACTGCCATCAAGCAAGCTAATCAGTTTTTCAAAAAAGCAAAATATCTATTTATTAGCTTGGGTACCGCAAAACTCTACCGTCTGAAATCAACCCGACAAATTGTGGCTAATTGTCATAAATTTCCAGCCGATAATTTTGATTATTTCCTTGCGGAAAAAGAAGATGTTGTTTCTGCACTAGGGGAAGTGATTCAAAAATTGACTACCTTCAATCCAGATTTAAATATTATTTTTACGGTAAGTCCTGTCAGACATTTGAAGGGTGGGTTTCGAGAAAACCAATTGAGTAAATCAACTTTATTGCTAGCTGTTGAAGACTTAAAAAAGCAATTTGTGCAAGTTGACTACTTCCCATCTTACGAAATATTTATGGACGACTTACGAGATTATCGTTTTTACGAAAGTGACCTTGTCCACCCTAACAAAATGGGTATTGACTATATTTTTGAGCAATTTAAAAGCACCTATTTTGATCAGCCAACCAGACAGTTATTAAAAGAAATAAGGCAAATAAAAAATGCGGTCAATCACCGCCCTTTCAATCCAAAAGGCACTGAATACCAACAGTTTACAATATCTAGCTTACGCAAAATCCAAGAATTAACTGATACCGTTCCTTATCTAGACTTCCGAGAAGAGAAGCTATTTTTTGAGCAACAACTTGCGACTTAAACTTACTCTACTAGGCCCTTTTCCTTTCTATCTTCTTCCAATTGTCTTTTGACAATATCCTTGATGGACTCATCATTAATCAATACATCTTTTAGGACGGACTCCCCATCCTTGATACTCACCAAAGCATAGGCTGTTTGCTTAGCATCCCGACGTGCTCTTCTATATACATGCTCAGCCGGTAAGGCCTTATTTTCATCCATATAAAAACGCTCGAAAGGATAGCGAATAGTCATCTTATTCAAGACTGGGTATCGCACCTTAGCTTCTAAATAGTCCGTAGTTCCAACAGGCCTTTCAGCATAGGCTACATCCGGAATAGCAAAGCCCAAGCTATCTTCTTTGAGTGTCAAAAACACCACTTCATCTCGTTCCCATTCTCTAGTTACATCAACATTCACATCACTAAACTGCAAGTAAATATACTTTCCCCGAAAGGGGTCATTAGGATCAATCGGTGCTGTCCGAAATTTATACTCCTTACCGTCGGCAATAACAGATTCTCTATTCATTATCATCTTAGCCGGAACATAAATCTGAGCCAATACAACGACCACAAACAACCCAAATATTAATTTCTTATTCATCAATTTTTCTTTTTTTGACCATCCAATAATTTACCAAGAAGAAACCGGCGCCTACTGCGACAAACATAATTCCACGTATCACAAAACTTAGGTCTTGATCAAAAAATCGGCAAGCAACCAGTGCTGCAATTATTAATAGGCCATAATTCAATACACCCAAGCTATTCATTTTGGCACCTTCTCTAATCGTCAAAATGCCCACCACAAAAACTAAAATATTAATTAAGACAACAGAAATACTTGATGTCATGCCAATCAAAAAGATAATATAAAACAGGATAAAGACATAAGAAATTGGTCCAAACTCATTGATTGGCTTTCGTCGGTGCTGCCAGATCAGCATCCCTATTGCCAACAATGTCAAAGCCACCCCTACTAAAAACTCCCTAGAACCCATCACTTCTGATCTCAAAAATTCTGTACTTCTCAAATCTTCCCACACCCAATCAAAACTCAAAAACAAAAGTAAACCAACCGTGCCTAGCGAGCCAATATCTCTATATCCGTTGTTTCTCAATTTTTGGTGCTCAAAAACCGGCAAGTGCCCGACTAAATAAAACAGTCCAAACAAAGCAAAATATGCAACAAACATAAAAAACTCCTGCCCATAAGCCAAAGTACCTAAAGCAATGGTAATGGAAAGTGGCAAAAGCCAATTGAAAAAGTTTAGCGCATTGCTTTTGGGGGCACGTTTATACAATAAATATCCGTATGGTATTATCAGCAATATCATCAACCAATACATATACGGCTCTTGATGACGAGAATTAAAGTACCCAAGATTGCTAACATAGTATGTAACACCCAAAATATACAACAAGGCCACCATAGAAGACCGTAGCAAGTACACCAAAGGCAAGCTCAATAACATCCATGTCATCAAAAATGACCCAAGATTGCCGGGGATATTATAGATTTGTGCGACCAAGGCCATGCTTGCTCCGATAGCAAAAAATAGAAATGTGGGTGCACTCTCTCTCCATGCCGAGCTATCACTCTTCTTTAGTAGCGCATAACCTGTTAATAATTGTCCAACTATCAATGGCATAAACGCAAATATCGTCTTAGTCATTCGCGACAGCTCATCCCAATTGTGCGCCAAAATCAATATAATTCCCAGACCGACCAAAATGGCTCCCAAGGCCCCAAAAACAACAACCAATCGATTCGGATTATGATTTTTTTTGGTCAAATAAAACTGTGATATTCTATCTGCGGTCTCTTGCGTGATGATACCTGCTTCTATCAGTTCTGGAATCTCTTTTCTAATACTCATCTTCTTAATTTATATCAATCGTGTAATTCTCCTCCAAAATCTACGTCCTTTCAGTTGTTTTGTTGTGCTAGAACGAATTCCAGCGGGCTTTGGTACCCCGTACATCAAAGTGCACGTTACCGGTTCCTGGATACAAGCCAATGCCCCCTTTGTCTTTGATAACCTCCTTATCGAGGATATCTAAAATAATATCTTTGTCTGTTTTGTTGGCGTAGCCATCATCATTTACATCATTGATACGAATATCGACGGCCTGCCCTTTGATGTGCCGACTTAGCTTAGCACCGCCAATTTGCTCATTATAGCTCGGATGACGATGCCCATTTACCAGAGTGAAGCCATTTTCGTTGTAGCCAAGACGATTGAGCTCGTCCAACAGCTCCAGGGTCTTGAAGAATAGATCTTTATTGAGAATGCACACGACATCAGACCTTCTACCAAGTACACAATCAATAAAATAATCATCCCGACACATAAACTCCTTTATCCTAAACTCCCCAACAATGTGTTTGTTTAAGTCACTGCGTTTCACTCGATAGTAGGTCAAATCTTTGAGTAATGCTTTGTACTTGGGCTCGTCTGATTTTGTATAGTCAAGATAATCTTTATCCAATTGATTATAGCTCAAACTTTCAATGGTTGCCAATACTTCTACAATTTTTTTGGGCGAATAAACAGGCTTGTTGGGCTGTTGCCAGTCGTAGGTGATTTGTAAAATCCGATCTTGGGCTCTCCAATTCAGCTTTAGATATAGGACTAATAGGACAACCAACAAGAAGGCCATTTTAGTTGATCGCCAAAAAAAACTATTCAGAATACGTTTCATTTGTGTTTTTTAGATGCTCGAAGGTAGCACAAAAGTACTTAATTTAAGCTTCGATTTAATGCTAATTCGATACAACGGCAATAGCCTAGTTTCGTTTTGGCGGAATGGAATGAATCGCTCAATCGTTACACTGTTAAAATGAATGGGGACAGGACAATATGGGCGCTACAGAATATCCAACAGACAACTTATCCCCAAACTAGCTTGTCCAAGACAAAACCTGCTTTCGGTAAGAAGAACCTAGATAAAAAAACTACCTTTGGGGAGAATTCATCTTATGGAGTTGTACGACTGGGCCATTTTGTGGAAAATATCATTTGTTATCTACTCGATAGCCGTACTTTTGGTGGGTCTGTTTGGCTTACTGCAAGTGCATTTACTGTTGCTTTACCTTTTGCGCAAGCCTAAAGAAGAAAAAACAGACGACGATTTTCGATATCCTCCTGTGACCATCCAACTACCTATATACAACGAATTATTTGTCGTAGAGCGCTTGATTGATCAAGTTGTCAAACAGGACTATCCACTGCTTGAGATTCAAGTATTGGATGATTCTACTGATGAGACCAAAGAGCTTATTGCTGCCAAGGTGCGATTCTACCGTCAACAAGGAATTGACATTGTGCACGTTCATCGTACTGACCGCTCCGGCTATAAGGCCGGAGCTTTAGAAGACGCATTACCGGATGCCAAAGGGGATTTTGTGGCTATTTTTGATGCCGATTTTATGCCTAAGCCTGATTTTTTGCGCAAGCTGATGCCTGCTTTCCGAGACCCAAAAGTTGGGGTGGTACAGACTCGTTGGGAGCATCTCAATGAATCCGCAAGCTTGCTGACACGCATTCAAGCGCTACTACTCAACATCCATTTCATCATTGAGCAGGTGGGCCGCATGGAGGGGCATCTATTTTTACAATTTAATGGAACTGGGGGTATTTGGCGCAAGGCCACCATTATTGATGCCGGTGGGTGGCGCGCTGACACTTTGACTGAAGATTTGGATTTGAGCTATCGTGCCCAATTGAAGGGCTGGCAGATACGGTATTTTGCGCAAGTAGGGGCACCTGCCGAGCTCCCGGCTGACATCAACAGCCTAAAATCTCAACAATACCGCTGGATGAAGGGCGGTGCCGAAACAAGTAAGCTCTTGCTCAAACCACTCTGGCAATCCACACAAAAAACCATTGTAAAAATCCAAGGAACGGCCCATTTGCTGACGAGTTCGGTATTTGTGGCCATTGTGATAGCGACTATTTTTAGTGTTCCAGCCTCCTTTTACGGTCTGCATTTTCCGAAAGGAGTCCCTATTGCGCCTATTTCTTTTGTCGCCCTAATGGGATTATCAGCCAATTATATGATTGCCAACCTTCCCTATGCTCAATTTAGGGGAAATATATATGTCCGGTTTATTCAGTTGGTGCTATTTTTTCCGATATTCATGTCGTTGAGTTTAGGTCTATCTTTTCACAATGCATATGCCGTTTTGAAGGGTTATTTTGGGCAACCATCTGAGTTTGTGCGTACACCCAAGATTGGCAATCAGCCTGCGGATCGCTTGCGCCAAATGGGCTATTTCAAAGCAAAACTGGACAAAATCGTGCTTTTTGAAGGGTTTTTAGCTGTTTTTTTTGCTTTTGGGATGATTCATTCTTTCCGCTTCGAACATTATGGGTTTGCCTTTTTTCATGGTCTCTTGACCGTTGGCTACTCTGTTGTATTCTTTTGGGGAATCGGCGAGAAAATCCGGTTATTTTGAGACCACAAAATTCTTAGGTGTATTATTTTTTTGTAAGTGAATATTTACTACCTTGGCATCCCCTTTTGAAACACCTATCCACACTTGATAATTTTTCTAATTACGACCATTAACAACTTCACTCGTTGCTAATGGCTAAACCACTTAAACAAACGTTGTATGAAAAACAAAAACATTTTTTGGCGACTAAAGGCTTTTGAGAAGCCAATAGTCCGATTGTTAGCGATTGGCCTACTGCTAAGCCTTAGCATCGCGTCATTTGCACAAAGCACCCTGAAGGGTGTTGTCTCTGACCAAAATACCGGCGAGCCATTATTTGGTGTCAGTGTCGTCTTAAAAAGCACCAGTATTGGCACTGTTACAGATTTGGATGGCCGATACGAGCTCAACTTTACAGAGCCACATGAGAGCTATACGATAGTGTATAGTTATCTAGGCTATTCTTCTTTTGAGCAAACATTAACAGCCTCCGACATGGCACAACCAATAGATGTTGCCTTAGGAGAAGATTTTATCGGCTTGGATGAAGTCGTTGTAACGGGTACTTCGGAGCTTACGACCAAAAAGCGATACGGTAATGCGATTAGCACAGTCAATGCGCAGCAAATCTCTCGCTCCGGTTCGTCAGCGATTGACAAGGCCCTTTCGGGAAAAGTTGCCGGTGCCTTAATCAGTCAAAACTCCGGTAATCCGGCAGGTGGAGTCTCCGTGACCCTACGTGGATACAGCACCGTCGTCGGTAACTCTAACCCACTTTACATCATCGATGGGGTAATCATTGATAACTCGTCTTCTGAATTAATTGATTTGGGTGGATATGCTCAGAATAGATTGGTAGACATCAACCCGGATGATATTGACCGGATTGAGATTATCAAGGGTGCTTCGGCAGCAGCCATCTATGGCTCTAGAGCATCCAACGGTGTCGTTCAGATTTTTACCAAAAAAGGTAAGCTAGGAAAACCTAGAATCTCCTTTGGCACTAGCGTCAACTGGAATAGCTTACGCAAAGAGATCGAAGAGAATATGGAGCCTGTCAACTGGGAAGAGCCCGGCAATCCATCAAATACGACCAAGGTACCTGTCAAGCGTTATAAGATGCAAGATTATATCTTCCATACCGGTATGGGCACCAACAATAACCTTGCTGTATCCGGCGGTACCGAAAAGACCAAATACTACGCTTCTATTGCCTACATGAAAAATGAAGGAATCATCAAAAATACTGACTTCCAACGTTATGGTGCCAAGCTTAACCTTGACCAAAGTATCAATAGTTGGTTAAAAGCAGGTTTTGGGCTTAACTATATCTCTTCTAAAAGTAAGGAAGTACCGAATGGTGGTATCAGCGCTTTTTATGGTGCATTGACCGGCATGAACTTCAACCACAATGCTTATGATCCAGAAGCTGATGCTTCAGGCAACTACGAGAGCCCACAAGGATGGGTACCCAACCCGGTCGAAGCGATTGAGACTTATCAATTTGGTCAGAAGATTGACCGTGTACTTGGAAATCTTAATTTGACGGCTACGTTGGCTAGAGGATTGACTGCCCAATATTTGGTGGGTATTGATCGATACACACACAATGCGCATGGCTTTTTACCGATTGGTGCACACTCCGGCAATCATACCGGCTGGAGTCGCTCAGCGGTTAAGACATCTTTTTTGATCAACCATGACTTCAACTTGAAGTACAACACTAAGTTTGGTGGAAATTTCAAATCGACTAGTTGGCTGGGCATGTCATTGCAAAAGGACAAGACTTTTATTTTAGCACAAACATCTGACCACTTATCCCCAATCGTCAACTCCACCGGAGCCGGCGAGATTGTATCCTATGGTCAGACCACTGTTGATCGGGTCATTGAAGGTGCATTTTTCCAACAATCACTTGGCTATGCAGACAAGTTGTTTTTGACTGGTGCTATCAGGGTAGATGCCGCTTCTCCTTTCGGAAAAGATGAAGGTATCGCTATGTACCCCAAGGTCAGTTTGTCTTATCTTCTTTCGGAGGAGCCTTTTTGGAAAAACAATCTAGGCTTTGCAAACACCTTCAAGGTCAGAGCTTCGTACGGAGAAGCCGGAAACATGACTGCCTTAGGTGCTTATGAAAAATTTGACAATTATAATCCAAATCCATATGGAGGTGTGACCGGCTTAGAGCCAAGTAGCCGAATGGGTAATGCCCACCTTAGACCGGAGCGTCAGAAGGAGTTTGAATTTGGTATTGATGCGGGATTTCTCAAGAACCGTTTGGGCTTTGAGTTTACGGCATTTAATGTCAATATTGAAGACCTTTTACTCGAAAGAGTATTGGCACCTAGTACTGGATTCAGCACACGTTTTGAGAATGTCGGCACGATGACCAACAATGGTATTGAGTTGCTTGTCAAAGGAGCTGTAGTCCAAAGAAAGAATTTTGGGTGGCAAATGACTATTAACTATTCTAAGGTCAAAAACGAAGTGGCCGGTATCGAGGGTGGCATCTTAAAGCTACCCAAGAGTTTTGGTATTTCTGTTGCCAAAAACGGAGAGCCTTTGGGTGTTATTAATGGTTATTACTTCGCAAGGAATGATGATGGATCTATTGCTTTAGATGCTGCAGGCTTGCCCACACGTGCGCAGGTAGATGGGTCTAATGCTAGAAAGGTTATAGGAGACCCCAATCCAGATTGGTCAGGAAGCTTGATTAATGAATTTAATTATAAAGCCTTTTCGTTACGTTTTCAATTTGATGCGGTACAGGGCTTTGACGTTTTTAATTTTACGGACAGAGTAAGCTCTCGCCCAAGATTTGGAGGAGGACGTTATGATGCCCAAGAGATTCGTGGAGAGCTTCCTCGTGGCTATAACAAAGCGGCATATAATATTTGGGAGCGTTTTATTGAAGATGGTTCTTTTATAAAATTGAGAGAGCTTTCTTTTGGCTATGAGTTTAAGCCTGCTACGCCAGCAATTAGCCGTATCAAGCTATATTTGACGGGTCGTAATTTAATTTCTTTTGACAACTATTCAGGTTGGGATCCGGAGGTCAGTACTGCTGGACAGACGAATGGTGTTAGAGGTTTTGACTTTAATGAAGTACCCATCCCAAAGACCTACCAGATTGGTCTAAAGATGGATTTTTAATCACTCAACTTGAAAATTTAAGAAAATGAAAATCATAAAAATATTCCTTTTTCTCACGATACTTGCTTCATTTGGGGCTTGCAAATTGGATTTAGAAAATCCCAACGCAGCAACAGAGGCAGACGTGTTGACCACCAAGGATGGTCTCTTGGCTTTAGCCAAAGGTGTCGAGCATCGATTTGCGACTTCTACCTTGCCGGCTAGTATTTTGACACCTGCCGTTTCCGCACGGGAAGTTGCTGCGGCTACTACTTTTTCTTCTTTAGAAGAATTGGAAGATGGTGGCGCACAATTATCTGGCGAAAATGAAAGAGTCTCTAGACTATTTTCTCGCACTATGCGCACAAAAGGCATGGCAGAAAGCATCTTAGATGCTGTTGATAATGTGAGCATGCTGGACGGTACTAAGTCTGGACTTATTGCTCATGCTAGCTTATTTCGTGGAATGTGTATTGGTATTTTGGCTTATAACTGGGAAAAGCTCCCGGTTAGAAATTCCAAAGACAATGATGCCGCTTTTGTGGACAGAGTGGCTGCTCTAAATACGGCCATTGCCCAAATGGAATCAGCTCTTTCCGGCCTTGCCACAACGCCTGTAAGTGAAGAGTTCAACAAGACGCTAGATAATATTGACATCGAAAATGCTCTCAAATTATACATCGCTCGTTTCAGTTTGATTGTTGGCAACTATGACAAAGCCATTTCGATGGCGGATGGTGTAGACCTTAGTGCGGAACCTTCATATTACTATTTTGATTCCCAAAATTCTAATGGCGTTTTTACGACAGTATTTGAAGGTACTCCACAATATGCACCTCGTGACAACTTTGGGATGCCCGCTTCTTTAACTCCTGATGCCGGAGACCAACGTGTTGGTTTTTACTTGGCTTCTGTAGATAAGGAAGGAATCAACTCTTTGCCTGTGGACAGCTTAATCGCTCCATTTTTCAATACATCGGGAGCTGGAATTCCTGTATATTATCCTAGCGAAGTTGATTTAATTAAGGCTGAAGCTTATGCCCGTAAAGACGACTTTGTCAATGCAGAGAAGTATCTTAACCAAATCCGTAATAAAGATGCTGCTGCTGACAAGCTAGGAATTGGTGCCGGCTTAGCCGATACTTATAGCTCCGGCAACAACAAAGATGCTTTACTTCGCGAGATTTATAAGAATCGCCGACTAGAGATTTTCCTTTCCGGTACGGCATTGGAAGATAGCAGAAGGCTTGGACGCCCTGCTCCTGCTGTTTCTACTGACGTAGATTATACCACAGAAAGAAACAGAAATTTCTATCCGTATCCTGCCGATGAGCGTTTGAACAACTCAAACACTCCTGCAAATCCGGAGATTTAAGTCTTCTGATTTACTTTTTTGAAAACTCCTGAGCATTTTTGCTCAGGAGTTTTTATTTTGGGCCAATGCAAAGTTTATACAGACCTTTTTTATTCGTTTTTTTTGCCGCCGCGATAGTCGGGATTGCTTGGTTTGTACCACGTGAAACGCCACTATTTATCGTTCTATATGCCCTATCTTTTGGGTTATATTTTTGGGCAACCAGGCAGGAGTGGTCTGACCGAGTAGTATTAAAAATTGCGTTATTCCTTCGTCTTGCGATTGTATTGTCTTTACCCCTCCTTTCCAACGACATCTATCGTTTCATTTGGGATGGTCGATTATTGGTTTGTGGCCAAGATCCTTTTGCCTTGCGACCAAGTGAGTGGCTCTCTCTCGTCCACCCGCCCCCAGGCATCAACTCTGCTCTTCATCACCATCTATATGGGGATAATTATACTGTTTACCCACCCATTCATCAAATCATTTTTTGGCTGTCCGCTAAATTTTCGAGCCAAATAACCGGTAGCATCTTCATAATCAAATCACTTTTAGTGCTTGGGGATTTATGGCTCTTGTTTTTTTTGTATCGCCAATACCGCACTCCGTCATCACCCAACACTACCCTGCTTTTTTATGCACTCAACCCACTGATTCTATTGGAAATTGCCGGTAACGGGCATTTTGAAGGATTGATGATGCTATTCCTTGTCATCGGACTACTTGGCTTGCGCCAAAATAAAATTCGCTTGGCCGGGATTGGTTTTGGGTTGGCCATTGCCACAAAACTACTGCCTTTGATGCTGCTGCCACTTGTGCTCCGTTACTTGTCGTTCAAGAAGGCGATGTTCTTTTTGGGGTGGTTGGGTGTGGTGAATATCGTTCTTTGGTTTCCTTTGTGGATGCTGGGTTCGTTGCATCATTTGATGGATAGTATATGGCTGTATTTCGAATCCTTTGAATTTAACGCAAGTGTGTACTACATTCTGAAGTGGATTTTGCCGCAAGGCTGGCGTACCGGACTGATAACCAATGGCTTAACGATAGCATCTATTCTTTTCATAGCCTTACGGCAAAAAACAAATAGGCACCAACAATTGGTCTCAAATATGGCTATTATTTGGAGCATCTACCTACTTAATTCGGCTATTGTACACCCTTGGTATGTGATTCCGGTTTTGATCCTGAGTCTCCTTTCGGAAAAAATGTACGGCATCATTTGGACGGGGCTTATTTATTTAAGCTATAGCCACTATTGGGGGGGCGATATGAGTGAAAAGTATTGGTTAATTGGTTTGGAATATTTGGTTCTTTTTGTTTGGTGGCTGCGTCATAGCCCCCTCAAGCCGTCTGCATTTGGCTATTTCGATATCGAAGGCAATATAGGTAAGGATGGAATCAAATAATTTCGTACTTTTGCGTGACTTTAGAAATAAAACATACAGACCATGTTCCTAATCAATATTTATCTACGCATAGCCATCATGGCGACAACCATCCTAGGCGGTATAGCCCTTTGGGCCGCCTATGGCACTTGGTACGGGCTACCATTTATTCTGATTGGTTTGGTACTACTAATCGGATATTTTCTATTGGGCACGGTACAATCGAGTGCACAAATGATTCAGAGCCAAAATTTTGCGGAAGCAGAGAAACGCTTAAACATGACTATGATGCCCAACTGGTTGTATGGTCCCATACGTAGCACCTATTTTATTTTAAAGAGTACATTTGCTACTCAGCGAAAGGATTTTGTGGAAGCAGAGAAATGGCTAAACGTGGCTAAAGAGCAGCCCATGAATACAGATGATGAACGAGCAATGGTACTCATCCAATTGGCAGGTATCGAGGCCAACAAACAAAAATGGCCTGCCGTCCAAAAGTATCTAAAAGAACTGGAAAAGCTAAAGATTAAAGAGCCCCAAATCAAGCAACAAGTAGAAGATTTTCAAAAAGCCTTTAGAAATCGGGGTATCATGAAAAAAGCAGGACAAATGAAGGGTGGCTTTCGTCAACCTGGCGGCAAAAAACGTCGCCCTAAGATGCGCTAAACGTCAAAGTTTTGTTAAATGGGGTTTGTAACGTGCTTTTTTGCTAAAAAAAGCTGTTCTTGTTAGTGCATTTTTGCGCAAGCTAAATATTGTATTTTGAAAAAAGTTATTCCAGTTATTGCCTTTCTACTTTTAGGCTTCTCTGCGTTTGCACAGGATTTTGATGATTTAGATGGAGTGGATGCTGTTTTTTTTGATGATATCCGCTCTATAGAATATCGCGTACGGTCAGAAGATGAAAATGCTGATCCTACGAAAAAAATTAGCCACCTGAATGAAGAGATTGCTGCACTAAACAAACGATCCAAAGTCGAAGATAACACAAATAGAATTGATGACTTAAATGCTGAAATTCGCAAAAAAAATCGTCAACTCGACAAGGTTTATTCTGACAAAGCACAACATGACAAATGGAAAAGCTACTATGGCGACCCACTACCAATACTGCCAATTTTGAGCCTAGGTAGTTCTCAATCCATCTATTTTGCCTTTGATGATTTGCACGACGAAACGACCAACTACGCATTTACGGTTATACCTTACAAATGGGATTGGAGTGCGCCCTTGGACTTAGCTACTAGTGAATATCTGGATGGTTACTCGTATAGTACTATTGATGAATATGTCTATCCTGAGCTTACGCTAACCAACTATGTTGCTTATCGTTTTCACTTTCCCAATGATGAAATAAGACCTACTGTATCTGGCAATTATCTTTTAGTTGTTTATGAGTCGAATTCTGAAGAAGTTGCTTTTACACGAAGGGTTTTTGTGGCATCACAAAAATTTCCATTTGTCAATGATGTACGTGGTAACTCCTTTCAGCGAGATTCTTTACAGAATATTAATTTTACGATTAGCTATCCGGAAAGGTATAGCCAATTGGCACCGGCACGAGATGTCAAAGTTGTTGTGTTACAAAATGGTCGCTATGATAATGCGATAGTCAAAGAAAAGCCAGCCTTAGCCATGAATCGAAAATTGCGATATGGCTATCAAGACAAGATAGGGTTTTCGCCCGGCAAAGAATTTCGTTTTATTATGATGCAAACTTTAGACTACGCTCAAATCAAGACCGAATATGTCAATCAAAATAAGGATGGCTACGAAGTTTTTTTATCCCCCCAAAAGGAACGAACGTATGCTCCTGTATTTTTCTATAGGGATTTAAATGGTAAATTTGCCACCATGAACGGTGTTCAAAATGATGAGCTTGGCGACCCTGACTATGCACACGTTTATTTTACTTATTTGAAAGATGACCCTTATTATCAAGCAGAGTTGTATATAGTTGGCAAGTTTACTGACTGGCAATTTAAGGATGAATTTCGGCTTTCGTATAATGTACGAGAAGGACGCTATGAAGGAGAAGCTTGGCTTAAGCAAGGCTACTACGACTACTATTATGCGCTGAAGCATGGTGACTCCAATAAGATTGATATCGACCGCACAGAAGGGCATTCTTTTCAGACCAAAAATGACTATACAGTGTTGGTTTATTATACCGCACCCAATGGCCGTCTTGAAGAGCTCGTAGCGACAAAATCCTTTTCCGTCAACTAACTACCGTACATCCAAAATCTTAGTCAACTCCACTGTATGAAACTTATCTCCGTCAATAATCAAAGCGTAGTAGTTAGCTGCTGCGAGCTTTCTAGTATCTAACTTGATTAAGTTTCCATCAAATTCCATTGGAATATCCATCCTTTGCCCAATTTCGTTATATAATATAACCGCATCAACCGGAGTGGTAGAATTCATTACAATTGTCACGTCATCAAAAAATGGATTGGGGTATACAGAGGCGACCTCAAGACCGCATTCTGACTCAACCATATCAACATCACTGTATTCGAAGTCATTGTCTTGGTCAAAGGCTTTCACTCGATAGTAGACTTTACCATTTGGAGCAATTGGGTCAAAGTACCTATAAAATTCATTACCATTTGTAGCCGAAATCGTGGCAAACGGTAAAAACAAGACACCGTCATAACTACGTTCTAAAACAAAATAATCAACATTAAAATACTTGTTGTAGACGACCCAGCTTATTTGGGTTTCACAGTCTTTCACATCTGCCGTAAATATTTTCCAAATATTATCTAATACTGATTTTTCACAAACTGCCTTTGTAAATTTTGTGTGCGCATAAAAATCTGTAAATCCAATTCGAGTTAGCTCTGTTGCATCATCAATAGTATACTCATCGGTCAAAGTGCCTTCTTCTGATTCTTGATCGCAATCGTAACGAGAATAGCCCCATGTTGTACTAGAAATACTTCCACCGATAGTATTTGGTGCTTCGCCATCATACTGCGTTACAAACTGGTCTACACTGTTTGCGTATCTCAACCCGTTCGTATTTTTATTATGTTGTAATGTTAGCTCAACATAAGAGCCACCATCTTCGTCTTCGACGATTGTCCACTCTCTACCAATTCCTTCGGTAGAATTAGGGAAGTCAGTTACTTCATGGTCAACTCTAGTTTTGAAGCCATCTTCCAATCCATTATTAATCATTTTTGCCGGTGTATAATCTGTATCTTCATAGGTGCCTTCTTCATATCCCACCGGGAATATGAACTCCCCTTGCAGACCTTCTTTCTTGACACTTCCTTCACTGTTGGTCACGAAATATTTATTTTCGGAAAAACCTTCTACGGTAGCATCCTGGTCAAACACCACATTGGCATCTCCTAAAATAACATGGGTATCATCTTCTTTTAATTTTAGGCTTCGTCCCAAAATCAAGTCATTATCTGTATTAGGGTCATTTTGCCAAGCAAGGTTTGTCTCGCCAGTTGAAATTGGTGCAAGAAGAATATTATTATTATTTTCAAAAACAATATTACAATCAATTTTCACATTACTACCATCAAAAATAGTTGGCTTATCACCCAATGAGAAGACTGCTCCTGTTGGATTTTTAATTACAATTTGTCCATCCCCATGAATTTTTGCATTTGGATGAATATAAACTTGACTTGAAAATATTTCCCAATCACCATCAACAGTAATGTCTGCATTCTCTCCAATCCAAAGCTGGTCAGTATGGACTGCATTCAACCCTCCCTTCATATTAGATACAAAATTGATGGTTGACGCTGATTGCCCGAAAGCCATCATCGTCAACATCATCAACCCGCACAGTATGTTTATTTTCTTCATGGTATGTTTCATTTATTTCGTTTGAAAATGACATTTGCTTCTAGCGTTTCATTTTCTGCGGTATATGCTTTCAAATTAAAGGACCAACCTGCATCTAAAGGTGCCAATTGCAAATTGGCGTCCATGCTTTGCACAGACACGTCAAACCCATTACTGCTTATATTGTCATAGCTAATAAATACTGGTCTGCCGTTAACTACCACATGCTTTAAGGACAGGAATACTTCATAATTAGTTGATTGTATAGCATTTGCGAAGCTTACTCGATATTTTCCAACAGCCTTTCGGCTAATAACAAACTGCTTATCATCCATAAACATGACATCGCCTTTGGCAGAGATTCTACCCATCATGGTCAGGGCTGTATTATTTTTTATTTGCTTTCGCAAAATAGTATTTTCGTTTTTCAGTTCTTTAATGGCATTTACTAAGACTGCCGTTATTTGTGGATAGTTTAATGCTTTGAACCCATCCGTTGTCTGCCCAACTAACTCCGGTAATACTTTCTCCACATCTTGAGCAATAAAACCAATATCATGAATTCCATTTTCTTTCCAATCAAAATATTTCCCATCAAGTTTGGCGATTTTTTCAAGTGCGTTGTCTATCGGAATAATATTTTTTTTCAGTCGGCGGTCTGATGCCTGTACCCGCACATTACCATTACTATCTTTTATCAGGTATTGCCCGGTACTTCCCGCAGGGATATCACGAATTCTCATTTTGCCGTTTACATCTAACTCCGCAGTGGGGCTAGGGGTATGGATCCCGACTAGTGCATTATCTGCAATGCGTATAGCTAGTTTGTTAGCATTCCAACCACCTTGAGTGTTGGTATAGAAGCTAATTCCTTCATCAGCCCCTAAAATTAAATCTTCTGACGAAACATCAAAATGAGGCATTGCAACCCATGCAAACTCACCTGACCCTACAATTGTACACCCTCCGGCACCGAGTGCTGTTGAGTTTCCCCACTGATGGGTTTCAAAACGCATCCAAGGAAATGTATAACCTGCACCGGTTGATTTTATGGCTCCGGAGTGTACGACGGCTCCACGGACATCCAATTTCTCTAATGGCGTAGTTATTCCGATGCCTACGTTGCCTGCATTATCGACAATCATTTTTTGTGAACCATCCACAAACACGCCTATTTCTGAGCCACTTAAGGCAACTGGTTGGTAAGCTGAGTTTGTTCGATCATAACCACGTAAGACAGCGTATGTCCCATCCCAAGTCAGCTCAGCACCTATTCCACTTACCGGAGACACTTGTGCTGTTGATCTAATAATTCCATTTACGTCTAACTTTGCTGTAGGTGTATTAGTACCTACCCCCACATTACCGGAGACCGCTGAATACTGATCATTACCAGACTTGGACCAATCGCCATCTTCCGAAACGGCTGTCCAATTGGTGCCATCAAATTGGTAAACCTTATCATCATCAGTATTAAAAATCAAGACTCCTTTTGCCGGAATGGTTGCATTCATTTCTGCTGTTGTTCCTTTTTTTAATTCTAATAGATATTCAGGGTCTATTTGCGCAAGCAAACTTTGGCTTGCTCCAAAACAAACCAACAAGAAAATAATTGCTATTTTTTTTATGTTCATTTCTCTTTATAATGTTGCTGACGCTGAACTGATAATCTGCACATCCCCTTCTTTTAAAACCATTCCATTACCCACGTACATGGAGTCTATCCTAAACGATTGGTAGTAATTAGTCCCAACAGTCCCTCTAAACCTTAAATAGATATGATTGTCACTACCTACGTACTGAGTGAGTGTAAAATTCGTACCACCATTATTGACATTTGATTTCGCCAACAAAGCACTTCCTGCAGCATAACAATACCCAACCCATGTCAAATCAATCACATCAGATGAATTATATCTATAGCCTGTTGCTTTGATGTAATACATTCTATTATCTGTATCAATTTTATAGGGCAACTTGATATGAATGTAATTATTATCTTGAGTCGACGTAAAAAACGATGCGATAGCATGTGACATCACACAACTACCGGTAGATGCCGCCGGATTACTTCCAGCACTTGGGGTAGGATTACCTTCTATCAAAACACCACTAACATCTAAATCACTTCTAGGTGTTGCAGTCTTTATCCCAACGTTTCCGTCATAATTCACTCTCATTGCTTCTGCTGTGTTCTCGTAGCCATTCACTGCCCCAACATCAAAAATAATTGCCCCGTTAGAATTGACGCCATTTTTCAAGTGAAGTCCATTGTCTTCTTGAACAATAGCTGACATTTCAATACCTCCATCCTGTCGAAAAATCAACATAGGGTTATCATTTTCATTATCATCATCAGTATCCGATTCAATAATCAACTTGGCATCACCAGAATCTCCACTACTCACATGAAGATTGCCTAAGGGCGTAGCTGTACCAATGCCAACCATACCGGCATTCGTTATTTCCATCGCATGAATCACATCTCCCCATCCACCCTGTGTATGTGTATAAAAGCCAATATTATAATCAGACCCAAGTACCAGCTTTTCATCTCCAGCATCAAATTGGGGCTTTGCTGCCCACGCAAATTCTCCACCACCCAGAATGGTCGTACCACCCGAGCCTAACACTAATGAGTTGCCCCATTCCTGTTCTTGAAAACTCATCCAAGGATAAGAATAATTAGCTCCTCGAGAAAAGAGACTACCGCTATGTGCAATATTACCTTGTACATCAAATTCCTTTGTAGGATTTAAAATCCCAACACCTACTTTCCCTTCATTAAAAACGACATCCCCATTCAAGGCATTCATCCGAATTACTTGCTCTCGTGTAATATCACCATCACTTAATCCAAAGTCGACCCAATCTTTATATTCTGCCACAGAATGATTTCCTCTAAAAGCCCAAGTAGCCCACCCGTATTTACCATTACTTAATTTCCCTTGCAGGAAAATATTAGCTGGATTAGCACCATCTAAGTCGCTAAAAAGCACCAAGTCCGTACGACCATCTACTCCTGTCTTACCTGTAGTAGATATCTCCATATCTGCCGAGATACTACTTGTATTATTACTTAAATGAACAACCGGATTATTAGTCCCTATACCGACATCTCCTGACTGCTTAATCCGAACAAGCTCTGTACCCGAATCAGAATCTCTAAACACATGATTATTAAACTCATACAGCAAAGCGTCCTGTCCTCCATAAGCACGCAACCGCCCTTTTTTGCTGCCATCCAACATCGAAAAATTAATCGATGGGTAGTGGCTTGATGCATCCCCATTGAGCTTGATGGAAGGGTTTGTTCCTACCACATACAAGTGTCCATCTGAGATTTTAGCATTTCCTTTTACTTCAAGTTTCTCATTGGGAGTTGCTGTTCCGATACCCACATTTCCAGGCACTGCAGAATGCTGATTATTTCCATTACGAGTCCAATCTCCATCCTCTCCTACTGCCAACCAAGAAGCACCATCGAATCGATAAACCTTATCATCATCCGTGTTATACAGCAAGACGCCTTTAACCGGAGTGATTGCATTCATTTCTGCTGTTGTTCCTTTTTTTAATTCTAATAAATATTCAGGATCTATTTGCGCAAGCAAACTCACCATAGATACAAAGAAAAAGAAAAAGAAAAAAAGTATGTTTTTCATAGATATTATTTTACATTAATGTGTTAGTGGAGCCACATTCATCCCTGTAATTGTTGGCTTCATCCGCACCATCAAAGACTCCACGTCTAGCTGATTAGGCTTCACTAGCCATCGTAAAAGAGTAAGTAGTACTTTTGCCAAATTCATATTATCGTTTATTCAGATTCTTCATAGCTTTGAGACTAGAAGCTAATAATTGTAAACATAAATTCAGAGTCAAAATCAATTCTACCACCATGTCCATTATCATTATCACCGATATTAACTCTAAAACCTGTAGTTGTCTGATTATAGTAAGTAATACCAGGATCATCATTTCCACCACCGGCTCTATCCGGCATTGTTAATTGGATAATATAATCTGCATCTGACATCGCTGTAGCAAAAGTAATCTGATAGTCGCCTTTATTAATCCGAGTAACTGTTGCACCTTTTATCTTGATAGCAGAGCCATCTCCGGCTACTTTACCCATTGCCTTCATTGGAGAAATTGAACTCGCATCAGCCCAAGATCCTGTGCCATTAGCATCACTAATCATTACCTTCCCAGCGCCTTCATTACCATCAGTCATCCGGATATTACCATTGACTTCCAGCTTCTCATTTGGATTGGCTGTGCCCATTCCTACATTTCCTGAATTCAACACTGTCAATAGATTATTTGCAGAGTCATCAGCGGTACTTCCTTGGTGGGTTGCAATTCCTGCTTGCCTGTTAATAACAAATCGATCACTCGCTGCATAAGGCCTTCCGACAAACCATTCATTACTACCGCCTGCATCATGCATAAACACACCAGCTCCTCGGTAGTTACTCGCATCCGTTGACTCAAGGATCACTCCTGCATTTACATATCCAGCACCCGCTCCTTTAACTCTCACCAATGCTGGTGTTGTAT
Organism: Lepetodrilus ovalis; assembly: GCA_032361185.1. Taxonomy (NCBI): domain Eukaryota; kingdom Metazoa; phylum Mollusca; class Gastropoda; order Lepetellida; family Lepetodrilidae; genus Lepetodrilus; species Lepetodrilus ovalis. The sequence continues at coordinate 47,144 of JAUTBQ010010016.1, forward strand.
GCTGAACATCTAACCTGTATGCTGGAGCCTCCGTCCCAATTCCAAAATTGCCATTGCCTAGCAATGTTGCAAGATGCCAATTACCATTTTCCATTGCCCACAACTTAATATCTGCGGTTCTAGTGGCATGGTCATGCTCTCTGTATGTCGCGGTAATTGCTCCCAATTCAGTAAAATCTGACCCACCAGCTCCTGTAGTTTTGGTTCTAAAAGAAATATTCGTTTTATTGCCATTTGTAGTATTTCTATTTTCCAAGGCCAAGGATGTTATTCCTGCAGGATCATCCATTGAAACATGTAGTTTTCTTTGTGGATTTGATGTTCCAATACCCACATTACCATTCGCACTTATTCTCATCCGCTCTACCGGAGCAGCATCCGCATCATCTTTGGTAGAAAAGTATAACGATCCACTACTATTATTCGACGAGTGACCTCCAAAGCGCGCAAAGTCATCAATTGCGCTTTGACCAAACTGCAACCACAATCCTTCATTCGCTCCTGCTCCCGGATCAATCAACCGTATCCCTTCTTGAATCGCAGAAATATTTGCCGGTTGAATTTCAAATGGTGCATTCGGCGTGGCTGTTCCTAAGCCCAATCTATTGTTGACATTGTCCCAGAATAATTGATTATTATTTTCAGTAGGCGTACCGTCTGTATTTGCAAAGAAGACGGAACCAGTTATTCCTGTATGAGACAGTCCACTTAGGCTTACTGTTTTTGTATTTCCATTTTCTAAGATAATTGTCAAGTCAGTTCCTGACAAGCTAAAGTCTGTAATTGTTTGGGCGTCTGTATTATCTAAATACGCAGACAAGTCTACTGTACCACCATCTTCCAATGTCAACGTGTTGCCGGACAAACTAATTTGCTGGTCGTCCGTGCCGGAGTTATTCAATGCACTCAAATCTACTTTCTGTGTGCCACCATCTTCCAATATGATCGTCAACTCATTCGTCGCTGCATCTAAGCTGAATGATGTGATTTGTTGGTCATCTGTGTTATCTAAGTACGCAGACAAGTCTACTGTACCACCGTCTTCCAATGTCAATGTGTTGCCGGACAAGCTGATTTGCTGGTCATCCGTGCTCGCTCCTGCTATGTCTACTATTTTGGTATTGCCGTTCTCCAACGTCAAAGTTAACGTCGTACCGGACAAACTAAAATCTGTAATTGTTTGGGCATCTGTGTTATCTAAATACGCAGACAAGTCTACTGTACCGCCATCTTCCAATGTCAATGTGTTGCCGGACAAACTGATTTGCTGGTCGTCTGTGCCTGAGTTATTCAATGCACTCAAATCTACTTTCTGTGTGCCGCCATCTTCCAATATGATTGTTAACTCATTCGTCGCTGCATCTAAGCTAAATGATGTGATTTGCTGGTCATCTGTGTTATCTAAGTACGGTGCTAAATCTACTGTGCCACCATCTTCTAATGTCAACGTGTTGCCGGACAAACTAATTTGCTGGTCGTCCGTGCCCGAGTTATTCAATGCACTTAAATCTACTTTCTGTGTACCGCCATCTTCCAATATGATCGTCAACTCATTTGTCGCAGCATCTAAGCTGAATGATGTGATTTGTTGGTCATCTGTGTTGTCTAGGTACGCAGACAAGTCTACTGTACCACCGTCTTCCAATGTCAATGTGGTGCCGGACAAACTAATTTGCTGGTCGTCCGTGCTCGCACCTGCTATGTCTACTATTTTGGTATTGCCATTCTCCAACGTCAAAGTTAACGTCGTACCGGACAAACTAAAATCTGTAATTGTTTGGGCATCTGTGTTATCTAAATA
>JAUTBQ010010017.1:0-19554 GCA_032361185.1 Lepetodrilus ovalis
CTAATAATTCGAACAGCTAAAAATTTAATTATTTTTACCTGTTCGAACTAATAGAGTAATTACGGTAGTAGTAGTAGGGGGAAAATGATATAGTTGTAATAATAGTATTAAAAACAATACAAATTACTGTATAATAATACATGTAATAATACTGCAGTCTAATGGCAATCGGACCCTCTAAACCCATTACCCCCGTACCCAGTGCTTCGCTTCCACCTGCATTGTCATTGAGTCTTGCTTCATGGTACCTAAAGCATTAAGTGCAGTGTGAAAGCTATTACCTTGTATCATAAAGCAGTCATTGTGGCTGATCCAACGTGATAACAGCCACATAAACAGCCCTTCTTTGCCAGCAGGCTACAGAGGTGTTTCTGTTCATTGTCTATAGGCATGTCCTACAGATAGACATGCAACTCTCACAAAGAGCACAACTACTGCATTTGTGTTCTATGATGGCTTCTCGTGGGTGTTACTGAGTATCAGTTTTTACTGAACACAGACACAAGTAGATCTTGTATTGGCAGTGGTGTAGGCCTACGATAGCATTATAGCAGTAGTGTAGGCCTGTTTATAGTCCATGGTTATAAATATTGGCTTGAGAGATTCATGTGGAAGCTTGTCAGTTCAGATGACATAGATGATCAACTGACAAGTGTTGTGTTCAGATAAAGGTGTAACTGTTCATTAATGGCGGTAATGTAGGTCAGGTTACTCTTACATGCAAGCTCATATAATATGTACACTGTATTATATACACATCAGTTGGTTATAAGATATTGAAAATCCAGCTGGATAAATGCAATGAACATAAATTCAATATAAGCACACATTTTTGAACCATGTCAAGTTTGCAGTTGCTGAAATTATTGTGATGGCAAATCGAAGTTGAATTACATGATACATCATATTTGTAAACATATTTGGATGTCTGTTTTGATACTTTTGAAATGCACTCAACCAGTCCTTGCATTTCCTACAGAAATAGCCTTCAATTCAAACTTAGGTTTCCCTCCTGTCAGAAAACATGAATCTTGGCTCATAAATGCATATTTGGATAATTGTTTACAGTCGTATCTGACTTCACTAGCTCTTTTCAGCATCTTCAGTTGACTTTAGGAGTGTTGATCAGAAAAATGATAAATCCATCATGCCAAACAAGACAGACTGACATTGAAATAAACGTAATACTTTCCAATATCGGCTTCTCATGTAAACAAAACCTTCTATCACGATGTGTATGTAACCTTTATGGGAAATCTAAAATAACTCCTTCTGATGTCTGATGCAATGATAAGCTGATAACACGGCTCCAGGCTGCCCAGAATGTGCTGACCTGCTACTGGTGATGCTGCTGGTGCTAGTGTTGATGCTCTAGAAGGTCACTATGATTTCACCAGCAGGTGTTGTAGTAGTAGGATGTTCATGACTGGGATACCACCTGGGTAATGATTCACAACCAAAAGGCTGAGCAACTGACAAAACTAAGGACCCGATCCACAAAGCTGTCTTATCTTTACAATCGATTGTAAGCCTATAGAAAGTTGAGAGTGTGATCATCATCCTCATCTTACGATAGGTTTACAATCGGATCATGGCTGTGTGGAACGGGCCTCAGGGGTGTTCCTCTACTTCGGCCAGAGAATCATAATGTCTATTGGTTTTTCAATGTTTTGATGTTCGTTCAACCGGCAAGCTATGGCCAATCTGAGATTAACTCGGATCAAGAAAAGGAGATCTGATAGTGATCTATATACCGTTATGAATGACAGTTGGTTAAGCAGTAAGTCTTTGCAGATACAGGCGACTTTGTGCGAAAGATCAGCATGGGCATTCTCTGTCTTCTATTACACAAAAGATTATTAGTTCACCATTTTCCTCACTGGTATGAAGATAGGGCACCTAATACATGTATAGGATGAATTCTACTGACCAAAGACTAAGTAATCAAAATTCCTCCTATAGTTGTGGGGTGTAATGTGACTGCCGATATTGTGGGTTTTGGAAACAAGACCTTGATTTGTAGCGTGTTGTATTGCATGCATCATTACCTGTGGATGATCCTACAGCTAAACCTGTCCACTAGCCAGAAGTTATTAGAAAGACATATTGTGTTTGACTGATGTGTCTGTGGTCCAGTGTTAGGTGTCTGAGTAGTCAGTAACTGGAGCTCTTCACTGGTAGGATACACCTCAACCAAGACATGATGGTCTGTTCATACCTATTGGCACTGGTGGTAGCCACCAATATAATACACCTCAACCAAGATAAGGTGGTCTGCTCATGCCTTTTAGCACTAGTGATCAATATCATACACCTCAACCAAGTTAAGGTAGTCTTCTCATACCTTTTAGCACTAGCGATCGTCGCAAATGGGTGAAAGATTCCTGCAGCGACGTTAAACTCCATATTCACTCACATAGCACTAGTGATCAATATCATACACCTCATCCAAGTTAAGGTGGTCTGCTCCTACTTCACAGAAAAATATTAATTCAGCTTGAATATAAATAAACTTTTGCATTATTTTTCTGCTTTATTCATAAATTTTTGACCGAAACATTAATTTTATACTTTCTCTGTCATTTTAATAGGCATTGTCGTAATTCATACATACTTTGTTTTTCCAGACCAATCATCATTGAGGTGCCTCACTTCGCCTCGCTGCGAGGCAAGGAGCGTGAGGTGCTGATCATGCGATCTGACAATGGCAAGAACTGGTACGAGCATCCCATGGCGGCCACAGAGGAAGCTGTCAACGAGGCCCTGGGCGGCAGTCTGGAAGGTGCTCTAGGGGTCACCCCCACCGCCTCACAGTCTGGATCCGTGTCTAGCTTGTGGAGTGAGCATGTTCTGTGTACTCTTGCACCCCACCCCCTACTGCCGCGCTCTCTTGGGTTTCCTTGGGTGGGTAGAAGAATAGGTAGAGGGAGTTTGTGTTCTATTGGAATTGGAGTTTGTAAATGTCAAATTACCAGCCTGGGTAATTTGTTTCTCGAAGCTCTCATATTCACTGTAAGACCGTATTGATCTTGTAAGTGCACGAGCGCCATGTATAAGAGATCACGATGAGAGTGCTTATGTTGTACTAGATATGATGTCTTTGAGAAATAATACCCTAAACTATGATATCAGTTATCCATTGCTTGAGTTTATCAATCAGTTTATTCAGAGAAAAATTGATCTCACTGGAGCTGCATGAGAGGTATTTTCAATAGGCATAGCCCGACAATCACGATTTGGGTAAGGACGTAAAACAATACTTTGTAAAACTGCTCCCAGGCGCAGATATCCACCTATTCCCATTCACAGAAAAAAATGATCATGGAAAACCTATTTATCTTCTTGTTTATCGTGTTACTAAGTTAACAAGGTAAAGCACTTAATAGCTACTGGATTTAGGTGATGCATAATAAGTATGTATGAGTTACCACCAAGTATTAATACCATATATTTTCAACGTTGTTATGTATTATACAAGTCATTGTCTATCGTAAGCAGAAGGAAATCTCTGAAAGCAAACAAAGGTATTTTTGTGAGAGATTTGCACCTCTATGTGTGATGACAGTGGGGCATGTATATCTCCTACACTAAAGAGCTCCCTCATATAAACCCTCACTGTACTTTCTATATCTCCCCATATATCTCGCACAAGTTATTTCCTCTCTATATATCGCATTTGTGGTGTTTTTTTCGTCATGTATCACACGTGTGATGTTTCCTTTATATATCTTGCCCAAGTATTATTTCTTCGTATTTCGTACAAGTATAATTTCTTTGTATTTCGTACAAGTATTATTTCTTTGTATCTTGTACAAGTATTATTTCCTACTGTGCTCTGTCATTTGATTTGTGCTGTTGTGGTCAGTTATTTACTATGAATGACTATAGATAGTGGATAGTAGCAGATAGTACAGGATATCACAAACCTCAACTATTGGTATGCCCCAGATGTAGAATATCTCTGCATCTACGCCTTTGGACCTGCATGAACTACTGTAATTAGCTCGGCACTTGGTATTCGTTCTTCTCAGTTCTGTGACGTAAAACAGCAACACAATCGCTCTCAGTTCTTGGTATTCAATTTCCATATTCTAGAGGGGAGGTAAAATAGTTATGAACTGTCGGGACTGGAACCAAGGCCCTGTACTGGAGATCCAGCTTAGATATTCATAGAAGTCGACCTACTTCATGCCATCATGATAGGATGCAATGTCTGTACTATGCAAGTGGAACTATCCTTGGTTTGTCAGTACTAGCTAGTGCTTGCATGTTTACTGCAACTCTCGGTTGTACAGGTGTAGCAGGGTTTCTCCTACCAGAAGCTGGCAAGCTATAAGAAAAGGCTAAGCTACTAAAATCTTCTCTACAATTTCAGTCTGTGTTCCTGTCATTGTGCCCTTTATATTATTTCCTGTGTACCTATTGTCCGAGTCTTTATCGTATTGTGGTACACTGAACAATTCTATTGATGTTTTGCTGAAGTATGTGCATGCTAGGATCAGTATGATTAGTTAGGATCAGTATGATTAGTTAGGATCAGTATGATTAGTTAGGATCAGTATGATTAGTGCTGCTAAACATAAATACTCCTCTGGATAGTATGTATTTATCTGCTTTCAGTCTTCTTTCGAGGTCGATGTAGTAATAATTTTCAGAGATTTTTTATCTAATTTACTGTTTCAATCTAAGTATTGTCACATATGTGTGAAATTTTGTTTCTGCAATATGAAGCTCTTTATTCAATTAAAATAAGATTCAGAATAGAACAGAAGAAAGCAAAAAGTTATTCTCATGAAGTCACATATTGCAGTTTCCCTCATACCCATTTACTAATACTGGCCCAAAGATTTCTAAATTATTTTAGTACAATGTTCATGCTCAAGCTCAAATTTAAGATGTCAATTCGTGAACAAAACCTTGAGTTATCATGAACTTGTGCTCAACAAGGTTTCATAATCTCAGGGCCCTGTAAAGTAGGTCCATCTCAAAGCCATACCATGAATGTTTGCGTCCTAACGTCCTCATCGCTGTCCTCTAGAACTGGATCACGAGGAGGACCTGACAGCCAAGAGGATCACGCGCATTCTGACCACGGACCTCCCACAGTACTTCGCGCTGGTCACCAAGGTGCGCCAAGAGAACAAGCAGATCGGCGAGGAAGGCGGAGTTATCTCCTCCACAGTCGTCCCACAAGTACAAGCCGTCTTCCCAGAGGGCGCTCTCACAAAAACCATCCGTGTTGGCCTGCAGGTAAGGGGAGATAACCCTGTCATTCTTCCAGCTCAGATATCCTGTTGTTGGCTCAATGGGTGTTGTATGCATCTGAAAGAAATTGTAACATTACGTAAAACAAGTATTAAGCAAGAATAAGATAGGTTCTTGAAAATGTGAAGAATTTACATGAAATGCTCTGTCTAGTACTACTTTACATCAAATACAATTTTACTGGAAAAAAAATATCAAGTTATTTATTATTGAAATTGGTTATAGACAGATTATAAGCCATATGAAAATAAAATAGAATTTTCAACATTACATTCCGAGAAATTGTCGCATATTGGTGAAATATTCCCACAGTGATGAAAAGCATTATATTTTGATAAATGAAACAAAGATTGTGAGACTTATTGTTAGCTTTTATGGTAAAACGTGTCTTGACCTACCAATGTTTTAATGTGTTGATGTTTCAGTATAAGATCAATGATGTTTCGAGGGGATAAGAGTCTGGGATGACCTGTTAATTATTAATAACTTAAAATTGAATAAATCTGTAAAAATGGGCCCATATTTGGTCTTGTGTCATGCTTTCCAAATTTGCTTTGCTACTCCCATACTGCAGGGACCATTTGGAATTTGGTTGGAAAATAATTAGTCGTTCCATGTTTTGTTTTCATTTTGATAATTTCGTGGCTTGTTCCCCTTAGAATTAGGTTTGAGTTTAGAAGTTAGATTAGCTGCAGGTTAAAGGCGCTGAGAAATAATGGTGTGGAATTTGATTTTTTTCATTTTTAGCGTACCGGGCGTTATGCTGCAAGGCCAGTACTAAAGTTTGAAGATCTTTGAGATGATGGAATTTTTATTTTATTTTATATTTATTTTTATATGGATATATTTTCTGTTTTATTTTGGACTATGCTTTCTGTTGTCCCCTTAGCCAGTGTAGCAAGACATTTGTGGACTCTGAGCATGTTACACAAAGCCGAGTGGGATCGCCCCGTTCAAACCCTGTCGTTTAGTTATCTGGACGTAAACCTTTATGTTGGATCTTGTGCAACTGGACATTTATTTCTCCGTGACACTCGTTTTTTCTGTGGTTTCCTGTCGCTAGGCACAACCCATTGCACCCGAACTCGTTGCCAAGCAACTTGGTAACCGTGTGGCCGTCAGTCCCATCGTTACGGTGGAACCGCGACGTAGAAAATTCCACAAACCGATCACTTTGACCATTCCGGTCCCCAAGGCGTCGCAGAAGGGCATGATCAACCAGTACGGCGGCGACCGCCCGACTCTTCGCCTGCTGTACAGCATCTCGGGTAAGGCGAGAAAACAAGTGTCCGCGGTGCTCTCACGTCTCACGTGTGTGTGTCTCGTATGTCTCTGTGTCCCGTCTGTGTCGTGTAGGGGCGGTGTCCAGGCATGTCAGAGAACCACGGCCGAGAAAACACCACTGTAATATGAAGGGGAAATTATAGTGAACATTTTAGGATATTTTCAAATTCTTTTTACTCTTCAGTGTTTTAGAGCAACTAGTCACAGGAAGTCGTCTATGGGTGAGATATTCCCGCTGTGACGTAAAGCAAAAATCACATGTCACAGGAAATTTGAATGAAAACATTTTAGAATCGCACTTTTTTACCTTCTGTACTAGAGAAAAATTCTTTTTGTAATATTTAAAACTTTTTTGGGTGAGCAACAAGTTGCTGTGCAATGTCTGGGGACATTTGAAAAAAATCTTTAAAAAAAAAAGAATATTTAAAATTATATTTAAAAATTAACTATTCAAGGAGATATTTGGTGTTGTTCTGGTTGCTGTGGCATAAAATGGGAAGTGTTCTGTACACCGTCCTATACATGTGAATGGTGAATGTCATAGGATGTTGTCAGCATGTTTATTACTATGTTATGAATGGGTTAACTTTCAGCTAACAATAAGCTTTAGCATTGAGGCAGACTGACATTTATAGGGCATGTTAGCACACTTTATAGTATTGTGCTTATTATTTTTCTCCAAGTATTAAGAATATGTGTTACAAATAACAAAATTAAAAGTACGTTGAAGGCCATCATGTTGGTATTTAGTGGAACTATGCCATCAACACTACAGTAGACACACTATATATTATATGTCTTATTTTTGCATTGCCTGGGTGTCAATGTGTATGTTCTTGTGTTGTATTGTAATAGTCATGTATTGATCATATTGATGTACTTTGGCATGAAATGAATGGTAACATGTTCTTAATATCATATTATGCATAACCGTGATAATTAAGTCGATCTTTGTAAATAATGAAAAAAATATATTTTCAAAATTATTTAATTTTCGATCACTAACCCTTTAATTGGAAGCTTTTATGATGGAGCTCAATTTTTTGATAAATGACCATTGTGTATTAATGTATTTTATATTGTAAGCCTACCCCTAAGTATTACATTGTCTAATGTTCAATGCCACTCTCATCTGAGATGTCCACCCAGTCTTTCAAACTTTACTGTGTAAAGCGAAACTATTTGCCAGTGACCTTGCCCTTTGTCATTTAATGTATTGCTCTTTCTACTTTGTCTTTGCCGCAACTAGGCAACAACTCTCACAACAGTCGAGGTAACCATGACGACACTGCTTCTCGCCTTGTTGTCCGTTCAACGCATGCTCTCTTCGTTTTCACCTCATGTCCATTTCACGTTCTGTTTACATTGCCGCTGCCGTTACGTTACGTTCATGCCCAGAACCGTCCGTCCGTCCATCCTCGTGTCCGTACAACCAACCCGACCTCCGTGCGGCACCCTGGTTTCTCATTGGCTGCTTTGTACTGTGTTGGACGTGCCGTGTTGCGAGTTTCATATACAGGAAGTTGTATTTTTAGGTGGGCCCATGATATGGGTTTCAGATACAGGCAGTTTATGACATGAAAGAGACAGTTTATGGGATGGACCGTGATATGGGTTTCAGCAGTTTATTAGGTGGGCCATGCCGCAAAACAGATAATTGTTTATTGTATGGGTTTTAGATACAGTTGTTTATTTGGTGGGTCGTGGTATGGATTTTAGATACAGTTGTTTATTTGGTCGGTCGTGGTATGGGTTTTAGATACAATTGTTTATTGTATGGGTCGTGGTATGGGTTTTAGATACAATTGTTTATTGGGTGGGTCGTGGTATAGGTTTTAGATACAGTTGTTTATTTGGTGGGTCGTGGTATGGGTTTTAGATACAGTTGTTTATTTGGTGGGTCGTGGTATGGGTTTTAAATACAATTGTTTATTGTATAGGTCCTATGGGTTTTAGATACAGTTGTTTATTGGGTGGGACGTGGTATGGGTTTTAGATACAGTTGTTTATTTGGTGGGTCATGGTATGGGTTTTAGATAGTTGTTTATTGTATGGGTCGTGGTATGGGTTTTAGATACAGTTGTTTAATGGGTGTTGTCGTCGTATGGGTTTTAGATACAGTTGTTTATTGTATGGGTCATGGTATTGGTTTTGGTATGTGCAATTGTTACTGGCCGATCAGTTGTACATTTTTGGTGAATGTAGATGTATAATAACACGAGCAAAGTTGATGTGAAACCACAGTGCGATACAGTGGTAGGTGCGTGTGTCTGTCACGATGGACGGAGGTTAAACAAGGGGCTAGATATTACTACAGTTCATCTACCATCAACCTCTACATACAATACTTAACAAAAAATTCGAACCTAACATGTTGTGGTTGATTTGATTTTAACAACTGGGTCACGTTACACAGAACAATGGTATCGCTACAAGAGTCATAACTCTACATTCATGTACAGAAGTTACGACTCGTAGCGCTACGATTGTTCTGTGGAATGGAACCCAGAACATAACATTTTGTGGTCAGTTCGATTTTGACATTGGAACATAACATTTAGTGGTCAGTTTGAAATTGGTATATGGTGTCTATGGAAATATTAACCCTAACAGTTTCTCTCTGAATTGAGGAAAGGTTTGAAAAATACTCACAGATTGTGGAAGTTTTCCTGTATTTCGGGACACTCACGTGGTCTCTTCAGCACTGTATCCATGGTAATAGCATTTCCTGGGGTGCAACAGGGGTTTAATATGTGAAGTAAAACACGTTAAAAGTGTGTTTCTTAATAACATGTTGGGCTGGTGATAGCACAGTGGAAGCTTCTCAGACTTTGGTGTCAAAGGCACCGAGTTTGAACCCTCTGCCATGCAGGCCTAGTATCTTTGTATGCAGAACTTACCTTTCTAATGCAAGCCTGGTAGTTATAATAAGGAAAACACAACTATTATCATTGCTTCATCTGCCAGCTGATGCTATGCTCTACAGAGAAAATATCGCAGTTTGTAAAAGAAATAATAATAATAATAATTTAATAATCAGCTAATGCTTTTTGTGCCATAGTGTTAATATTGGGATTCAGTAATCATTATCACAGCCAAATTGCATGTCGTAATTTCAATAGTCACTTGTCATAGATATTGTGTACAAATGTATGAAAAGGTTCTAAAATATTTAACAAATTGTCTGTCTGTATCACCACTGGATAACTGAATTAATTTAATGAAATAGACGTCAATTTTAAATATACATAATGATAATAAGATCAATAGTTTGCATGATTCATAAGATGCTGAAGTGTTCATATTTGATCTCGCAGCATTGCTTTATGTCTTGGATTTCAGCATAAATCTTGGCACGGATAACCTCTTGGTCATCAACTGTAGACTCTACTAGATAGACTTCTGAAAATCTGGAAATATCGATTGACAGCTTGGCAAAAGATGTTTCACATACATGTCGTTGCATATTTTCATACCAGTTTTTTTTATTCCAAACAGCTATGCTAATTTTCAATGGCCATTTTGAGGTCAAGAGGATTCCTGAAAAGAATTACTATGTTTTTCTAAATAATATTTTCCATACACAGTATGCCATCATTGGCACAGGACAAGAATATTTGACAGGGATGCCTGTAAGATTACTCAATGCTGTGTGACTATGATGTCTAGCATGATTAGATAATTACGACAAACAATGTCCAGTTTCATGTCAATCAAGAACTTCAACGCATGTAGGCTTCAAATCTTGAAGTTATATTTAAGTGGCTCCTCACTGAATGAGTAATCCCAATGGGATTTAATAAATCTAGAAACATGATGGGATCGTCACCGAACCAATGCTACAGGTAGAAATAGTTACGCACTTGTTCCTGTTGTCTTTTGCATGTAAGACAACCTGGCATTCCTGAAGCCAGTTTGATTTTCTAGGCAAACAATCAGTCTCAAGTTCACAGACATATTTGCTTGTCAGGATTTCCTACATTTACTTTACTTTATTCGATTAGCGAGTAGATCCACTACTAGATTCAGGCCACTTTGGTGTAGAATAGATCAGTACAAATCTCTTTTGCACACTAGTTTTATGAAAAGTTTAATATGTTATCGAGTCTTTGATAAAGCAATCCATGCTTAGTGTTAGAATATTTTATTTTCAGTATTGTGTTTTAAAACAGGATCTTTTTAGAAACACAATTATCTGTAGTGAATGTCCTCGTAGTATCCATTCGCAGATATTACCGCAGATAATGCCATGGAGAATATGCGCTGACATTTTATGGTAATGAAATGTAGATATCGATGCTCAGATGTTGTTACCATGGTGATGTATTGAACAAATCGCTGCAAGCTATTGTTTCCACAATAATTCCACATCGATAATGCAAAGGAACATCACTCTGTCTTCCTTTGTAAATGATTAGGTGTCTGGTTAGCTATCTTAAGGCTAGTTTAACTAACTTGATTGGAAATGTATTAAATAGGTAAAATGAACCATCCTGTCCTTAAGGAATAAGATACATTTACCACTACTCTACTGGCTTTAACTTGAAACTGGTTTGAATAAATAATGGGAAAAGGTAAGTTTTTCGTTGTTCTACTACCACACTGATACTGTCTAAAGCTGTGTCGTTAAGACTGCCCCTCTTCATGTCTCTGCTGTCTTTCAGGTGAGAAGGAACCAGCGGTGTGGGAAGACATCACAGACGCCAAGCCCATGACTCTCGTCAACGATTGTGTGTCGTTTACAACCACAGTGTCGGCAAGGTAGGTCATTTTGCTAAAGTATCAAAACAAATTTATTCTGGACATCATCTTTCATATCCTTTCTTTTAATTTGCTAGTAAAGTAAAGGACAGAATTTGATATTTAGATTACATTTTCATGAATAATAATGATAATAATAATAATACAGTGTCCCCTCTATATAAGGCTGTATTTGGGGTCCATGACATACCCCCAGCCTTATAGTACCAGCCTTATATAATAGTGCAGGTAAATAACAAAAAATTAAAATGGGGTCCACATCTGACCCAGCCTTATATCCGAATCCGCTCTGTATCGAGCAGCCTTATATCGAGGGGGCACTGTAATAATAATAATAATAATAGTGATAATGTGTATATCATTATTGCACATAGAAAAGGTATATGACATTTTCCCACCTCCATTTTCCAGATTCTGGCTGATCGACTGCCAGAACATAGGGGAGGCAACTCAGATGGCGTCTGCTCTGTACAAGGAGTCGATCATCGTGCCGTACATGGCCAAGTTCGTCATCTTCGCCAAGCGTGATACCCTGGAAGAGGGCAAGTTGCGGATGTTCTGCATGACGGATGACAAGGTGGACAAGACACTGGAGAAACAGGAACGATTTGCCGAAGTGGCGAGAAGCAGAGATATCGAGGTGAGCACTCACTCGTGGTAAATTCATTGATGTCAATTTACTAATTTTGGAATGTAGGAAATGGACATCCACTGTGATAAGGACCATAATTATGATGCTTGACAAGAAGCAAATCGTTACGGATACCGTTACACAGAACAATTGTAATACGAGAATAGTAAGTTGCTGCACATGCAGAGGACTCTCACAGAAGAGTTACAACTCTGGTAGTGCTACAGTTGCCCTGTGTATCGGAGGCCTCGTGTTTAGTAGTGCTACAGTTGCCCTGTGTATCGGAGAGGCCTCGTGTTTTAGTAGTTACAGGAACATTTTGACTTGTAGTGCTACAATCATACCATGGAACAGGATTCTGATGGTTATTTGCTAGTAAGTAAGCATTGGTGGCCGATATTGATGCGAGCGTCTTCTGCTGCAGGTTTTGGAAGGAAGGCCACAGTTCGTAGAGATGGCGGGTAACCTCATCCCCGTCACCAAGTCTGGCGACCAGCTCCATGTCAACTTCAAGTCATTTCGAGAAAATCGCCTCCCGTGCACGGTGAAGATCCGTGACCTTGACCAGGAGCCGTCTGCTAGAGTGGCCTTCATGAGGGAGCCCAAGGTCGCCCGAGGCGAGGCACCTCAGTCCCCTATATGCAACCTCAACATCACCTTGCCAGGCATGATCCAGGTACATCAGCCATTTCCTGCTATCAAAGTAGTCAGTGTTCAAATTGAAAGGAATTCCTAGGGTCATTTGCAAGTCTCCAATGTTAAAGGTATCTGTGAGAACCCCTGAAAATGACAGATTTTCCTACCATTAACTTTGGGCCTATGGACCCCCTGTACTGCCCCAACATGGTTTTCTTGATTTTGAACACTGGGGGTGTATTTAGTTTAGTTTACGCAACATGATGACAACTAAATAAAGAGTTTGTCTAATATGTGTGGCACTAGCAATTCCAGTGGGAAAAGTATTGGACATTACCTACCCATCCTCTAACAAATAAAAAGTAGTAAATGACAGAAAGGTCATCGATCATTTCCTCATGTTTTGTAATGCATGTATCATAGTGTTGATCAAACATGTTCACTTGGCAATAGGATGGTTCTTTGCGCTGTAATCTAATGCATGATGTGTTTGTCTACTTGCAGACCGACTCCAGCCAGGAAATGGCCTCCGAAGCCCTGGAAGTTAAAAAGAGACACTCACTGCTGAGAGAACACGGCATTGGTGAGTACCCTGTCCACCAGATAGAGGAAACACACTTATAAGCCAATCATGAAACGTATACACTACTGATGTAAGATCTAGCAAAATACATTACTAATTTACGTCATTTCTACAAATCGTGATGTCATTCCACTGCCATGACATCACAACACTAACAACTACTAATCCACAGGCAGTTTGCAAGTTTATGAAATACCCTCTGAATAAAAATTAACTACATGAATGAATTGCCTGGTGAGTTGTTCCGCCGGGAGTGAGTTGACGCTTCTGTTCTGTGACAGTGGTGAAGGACACGTTCAGTCGCGGCCATATGAAGCTGACGGACATCTCGGACACGCTGCAGGGCGACTGGGTCATCCTCGGCCAGCAGCTGGACATCTCCATGTCGGAGATCAACCGCATCAAGACGGAGTACCGGACGGTCAACGACCAGGCTCTGGCCATGCTGCACCTCTGGGTGGAGAAGAACAAGAAGGAGGCCACTGGTAAGCCGAGGAATACAGCAGCCGGGCTTGTGTACCTCTCAGGGGGTTGAGTGGCAGATTTAGTGCAATATGGCCCCGAGATTACGAAACCTTTTTGAGTACAAGCCCATGCTCAGGTTCAAATTTTATATGAGGATTTGTGAACAAAACATTTAGTTGAGCACGGATTCGTACTCAAAGGGTTTTCTAACCTTGGGGGTCTGGACTTTTGTAAGGATACCTAGTAGGTAATGAATGAACATAAATGCATATTGGATGACATGTATTATTATTTCTATTTATTTAAAGTAAAGTTTGAACGACTCAGTTATGGTAAAAGAATCCCTGTGTTTCATGACGAGTTGATCGTGTCTAAAACGTTGCCAATTAACACCATTGTTGCAGGCAATGCCTTGGAGAGTGCACTGCGTAAGATCAACCGAGAAGACGTGGTGACCAAGTGTATGTACGACGTGGAGACGGTGGAGGACGAGATGGAGGCTGCCGCTGCCAGAGTAGCCATGGACCAGTCAGGTGAGCAAAAACACGTTAACATATAGGAGTTAGGTACGACTCCCTTAGCGCTATGATCATTCTGTCGAGGTGGTCCCCGATGCAATGTGAGATTAATCTGAGGCAGCGCACAGTCGGTTGTACGATGTATCGTTGTCCACACTTTAATGCCGGTATCATTGTGCAAGGGTAAACTCATGTGGGTCATAAGCAGCTGCAAGCAGTTCATGTATTACACAGCCGCATTGTTCGGTACGCAGGTGATGCGTGTGGTCAGTTGTTATATGATGCCTCTTGAGGACCCAATGTCCATACCTTCATGTAGGTCGTAGATAATCAGAAAGCAGCTCGTACCTTAACACTAGTTGGTAGCTGATGCGATGTAGGATTCATCCCACTGGTCTCTATGTAGCTATTCTTTGTGTTTTTCAGGTTTCGATACGTTCAAGGAAGAAGTAGGCATTACAAAAGACTCCATGAAGAGAGGAATGTCCTTGGATGTCCAATACGACGAGCAAGATTTAATAAAGGTAATGCCCCTACCCAGTATATGAATGTCAACATGCCCTTATCTTGCGTATGCAAGTTAGTTAACACTGCTATCTTGTAGTACAGAATAGGTTTGGGTAAGAAGAGAAAATGTATTTCCAAAGAATTAACTCTGAGACTAGTTTCGCTGACTAGCTTAGCATAGTTAATTATCATGTGTGAGCTAGTCAACTGCCTACTCGTTAATTAGTGTGTGTATGTAGATTGTAATAATTGTATCCTAGTTCAAGCTGATAATTTAGTCATCGATGGACCCCATTACACTGCAACCTGCGGAATGAAGATCTAAACATTCACCATTCTGGGCTAGAATTTCACTTTTCAAATTTTATTTATGAACAAATCTATGTTAGATCTTCATCCCTCAGTATCCCCTTTAGGTAAATTTAACATATCAACATAGCATGTATTTTAGAACTAACTGAAACTTATAAGCATACAATCACACCATTCCATGATAATTTTCGATTAAGTTTTTATTTTTTTAATGCAATACATATTTTACTTGAGAAAATCGTTACTTTTATACCTCCACAAACCTTTTCTTTGATCTAAAGGGATTCATAGTGCTAGTGCAGACTCTATTATTGTGTGTATTTTCATGTAATAAATCGTTTGGCCACAATGTAGGTCAACTAGCTGTGATTGTATGCATTTAATAGGCTGCGCTATTGTGTTGCTGAGGTAGTGCAATGTGGTCATATAGTTTGTCATCTCATATCCCCAATCCCAGCCTATATTATATATATACACACACACAGTATACCTATGTCCACCCTTACAGTCCACACTACAGCATACCCTCTCATCTCTTCAAAGCTGCTCCCGTTTTTAGTTTGGCTGCTGCCACTCGATATCTTTAACAGCTTGCAGTTGTACTTTCGGACCAGCCCCTCCCCCTGTCTGCCGATTGGCCGCTTTCTGGCTGATTGACACTGTAAATGATCTGTTGCATGCCACTCCCATATTTCAGAGCCTGGAAGATGTTCAGGTAGGGCCCTCTCCTCCCATTGGCTGTTTCCCAGAAATTCGTCCTTCAGTTTCTTGCTTTATACTTTCACGGTTTTGTTTGCAGCTTTTATCTTCAGTTGTGCATTGCTGCGTGCTTGTTTGCATATTATGAATCTGACAATTTTCAAATTATCAAAATTTGACAAGGAAATTATCGGAATATGACAATTAAATCAGTAGCTAGCATGGCCATTTTGATGCTTAGGTTTCTCTGTTCACAAGATCAGTCAGTTTATTAAGTAATTAAGTCTTCAGAATGGCCAGGTCCATGAAGTGGAAACTTTCTGTGTGAGCTAGTCAACTTATTGCAGACACCGATATATTTTCAAATAAAGTAGTCAGCTTGATTATACTTGTATTTATAAGATTACCAATTGAGCTACAAACCCATTGCATCTATTTATATAACAATGTAAAAGATGAAGGTGCAAATCAAAGTTAGTTTCTGGAAATCTGCCTATGGCCACATGCTAACATTTTCATAACCTACTATCAGTTTTCCTTGAGCTCATTCTTATTGCTTCTTTACTTCCACCATACAACTTCTCTGTAGAGGTTCTTTCTTTTCTTTCTGCTATGAAATACAACCTTTGCAGACCCCTTTACTTTCTTCGATGGCATACAACCTCTACAGACCCCTGATCAGTTCTCTACCAGAAGCTTTCCTTTGACTAGCAGTCTTATCGGTCGAACCTGTCTTGTGCACTTATAGATAATAGAGTTTAGCTTATGTTTCCCCCTTTTTCAATCATTCACATTCTTAGTTTTTCATGCATACAAGATGTACCATTCATATCCATCAATAGTTGTGATGAGCTTAGTGTTATTTTAAGATCACATGTTTATCAGCAGCTAGTGTGGTTATCAGGTAATAACATCGCCCTAGGTTGCAGTCAAACTGATAGTTGGTTAGGATTTCCTGATTTGAATCCCCCAGAATTACAGCCCAACATAGATGTCCAAAAAGGGAGGGAATGTATGATATGCATAATGTAGAGTTATCTCCCTTATGAGAAACCATGGCAATCCTGCATTTTGTGCACTCTTTGTGCCAGTATTTCGGGACTCTTTGTGCCAGTATTTCAGGACTCTTTGTGCCAGTATTTCGGACATTAGCTTATGTACAGTGTCTGTGATGCATAGAAAATTATAATGTACGTCCCCTAATTTCACCTGTATTGCAGATATGACCCGTTTATAAATGGCATGACCTAAGGAATGCTGCCAATTTAAGTCAGGTTGCTTCCTATTGGCGATCTCATAACTCGCCTGATTCCACCTGGTGCCGCTGACATGTCACATGGTTTGTCCTTGTCAAAGACATTGGAGGCAATTCTTTTCAGCCGCCTAAATAGTTATAGTTTGTGGTAGCATTAGCTTTGTGGTAGTATCTTAGGTTGGGTAGTGTGTAGATTCTTTTACACCTTTGTTCATTTTGTCCAAAGGATAAATGAGCTGATGTTGATATTGGTCTGCTTATCGTGCATTGTATGTTTTGTTTGTAAATGGCAATAGAAACTGCTTGGCCAATAAATATCGTTCAATCTCATTAATCTGACCCCAAAGTAATCTAATAAATCAAAATGCTCAACAAATTTATCCAAATCATATTTCTGGATATATAACTAACGTATTGTTTCATCACGACAGTCAAAATATGGCCATATTTCGTACTAGACATCTATTAGTGCTCAAAGCATAACTGTGTGACATACCAATATAACAGTGTGTGTGACATACCACTATAACAGTGTGTACTAAAGCTTTCTGTCGGTGAACTTTTCCTCAAAATATTACATTAACAGTTAACAATTTTGTACATTTCTTGTCTATGGATGATTATTTTAAGTTTAAAATTTGGCTATCCAATGACACATTATCAAAGATTTACTCCAATTATGGGCATGATTTACATGAAGTAAACTCTTCTGAAAACATTTTGGTCCACTGCTGAGTAAAAACATTCCATATCACATAGAAATTGATGATAGACGACAGCAGTTGCACCACCCTCCAAACAGATAGATATACCTACATGTTATGTGTTGTTGTAAATGTGTGTACAAACACATATATAGAGCACCAGAACACTGTTGTACTTGGCTTATATTGATCTAAGCGACAGCCCTGTTAACCACAGACGTTGGTGTTTATATTGACGAGGACAGTCTTGTAAGTTGTAAGAAACTGAATAACTCACCTTTTCACTGCTTGATTAGGTCATAGGGAGGTAATCTCTGGTTTCCTAAAGTAGTGAGGTTATGTCTTAATTTTCCACCTTGGCCATAAACCTCTACAAGTAGTTAGTTACCTTGGTGCCTCTATATTCTGGAGGCAGCCAGAAAAGCGCTGAAGAGCAACTTGCCTGTACCTAATCCTGCAGAGAGAGGGTTAGAGTTGAGGTGTAGTTATGCTGGATCGCACTCAAGGGTACTGGGGGAGTCGATGGCCCAGGTGTCCACGGATGTACGTGTTTGTATTGATCTTGGTGGCAGTCTAGTTATCCGCCGATGTTTGTGTTTCAGGAGTCTGAATCGGCAGCAGAATCATCCAGTCCTTCCAGTGACCGTGGATCTCTCGCGGACAGAACCGCACCCAAAGTAGAAGCTGAAGGTAAGACACCGTCCCCACGGAACTCGTCACAGTCGATGTTTCGTTATCAGTTATGAAATGTTACTAGCTATAGTTTGTGATTTATTTTTTTAGCCAATTTGATCTGGTGCGATCTTGCTCAAAGGAAGGCAATATTTTTGGGATCGCTCAAAATAGAATCTATATGTTCGATGAGTTGTAATGAGGCAATTGAAACCATGCGATGTGTTGAGAAGGATGGTTGTCACGTCATGGTGAAAAGGGAAGTTACCTGTTCTCATTGTGGATGCTCATCAACTGTAAACACATCTGCAGTTTTCTATAAGATCTTTGTGTGTACAGGTTCTAAGTACATAATACACTTTGTGACATATGTGATTATTGGGATGTACAGAAACTTTCAGATTGTAAAATCCTGTATTAATTGTACAAATTCTGTACACCTTGTACAAATCTCCCGTACACCCTAATAATTACATGTGCTAGAACCTGTTTCCTTGAATTGAAGCACACTTCTATGGAGATACATTGATATGCTACCGGGTATCCACACTAAAATGTATGTCTCCTGACTTTGTAGAAGTTGATATATTTAATACTTGTACATGTGTATTAGAGAATGTTATTATTCTATTAAATCAGAAGCTAGCTGTGTTAATCTTGTATCAGCCTGGTTCTTGTGTCTAATGTCTATGTGTATTGTGAGTCGAGGGACTTTACACTGTGTATTGATCACACCTAGTATGTGTACATAGTGGACTGCACATGTAACATTGCCACCAGTCTGTGTCGTCTGTGCATATAACAGTTATGTATATGAGAGCGAATGGACGTATGTTGTTATTGGAGGAACTTTGGTAACCTTGGTGGTTTCTTGCACATATGAATATTGTGCTACACATTGTGAAGAACATTTGTTTTTATTGGAAATGGTTAGGATTAGGATTTTTTTCACATTATCTATTAACCCTTTTCCCGCTGGATATTGCATATACACTGCTGTTTAGGGCATCTCCGGTTGCCTGCAACAGGGAGAAGGTTAATATGTCAAGGTTTTGCAAGATTTTATGAACAGCCATTGTTGAATAGTAATTCAATACTAATTTCCAATATTGTGGAAATATTTTTGAAAATGTATACTGATTCAATTTACTAATTACAGTGTCCCCTCGATATAACACTGTTCGGTACACAGCGGATTCGGATATAAAGCTGGGTCAGATGTGGATCCCATTTTTATTTTTGTTATTTACCTGTACTATCGT
>JAUTBQ010010128.1:0-19548 GCA_032361185.1 Lepetodrilus ovalis
TGTTCTATTGTCCGTGTCGCTGTATACTCGCCTCGTGTTCTATTGTCCGTGTCGCTGTATACTCGCCTCGTGTTCTACAGGCGCTACTGAACCTGGGCAGCTCCGACCCCAGCCTGAGGTCCGCTGCGTACAATCTGCTGTGTGCGCTCACACAGACCTTCGACCTGAAGATTGAGGGCCAGCTGCTGGAGACGAACGGTGAGAGTTGTCTCCCTGTGCAGAGGACCGTATTATTTTCTATTATTTTTTATTTATTTATTTTTATTTAATTTCCCATTCATGCAGTTACAGAGGTTGTCAGTGTACATGTACATTTCATCATCACGAGGGTCATATTATTAGTAACATTCCAGAAGAGAAAGGTTGATCTTCCGACTTTGATTAACAATTATATGTTTTCGAAAGACATGTAGTGTCCGAATATCGAGTGGAAGATGAGGGCTAACTTCCAAACATTGTCTATCTTCACAAGAGTCAAATCACAGTTAGACTATTACTCATCCTCGCACCACAGAGATGCTGATTATGTTAGCACTTCATCTACCCCTGGCACACTGTGGCAAAACGCGCACAAACAGACAATCAATGAAGTAATTTTCCCGATGAAACCATCCAGAAAAGCTATCCAATGAAACAGATGTTATCATTGTTCTATTTATATCTCCTGTAGACTGTTTGCGCAAGTTTTCCGCCTAGATGCGAGCCAGGGGTACCGTACAGTGCTAACATAATAAGTACCTCTGTGGTGCGAGGATGGGCTATGTCATGTACAATCAATATTTGTCTACAGGCAGAGTCTATACTATCGGTCACTCATGGGAGGTCTCACGACGTGTATAAAGAGCTCGGTCAGTTGCTTGACCAGTGTGGAGAGCAGAGGAGACTGTCGGCCATTGAACAATCATGACGTCCTTGAACAATCATGACGTCCTTGAACAATAATCTCGGAAATAGCTTGTCGCCGACGAAGGAACACGAGCTGTCGGTCAGGGCTGACCCAGGCTGCACTACTTTTCTCAGTGAAGTGCTACGAAACACCCGGGCTGCACTACTTTTCTCTATGAAGTGCTACGAAACACCCGGGCTGCACTACTTTTCTCTATGAAGTTCTATGAAACACTACAATAACAGTTCAGCCAACACTACTTTTTACTTTGGCTTTTGAGCCCGTAGTATTTTGTAGGAAATAGTAGGAAAACCCAAAGTATGAAGTGAATGGACTGCACGCATGATTTCCTGCTGTTTTCCTACTAAATCATTCAGCCAGCTACTAATTTTAGAAAAGTAGTGTAGAGAAAAGTAGCACATCCTGAATGCCCCTCGGTGCTGTACTGTGTGAAGCGAGTTAACTCTCAGGTAACCTCAACTACAACCTCGTCCATAGACCACACCATTGGGGCTGTTCTTTTTGCCACTGGCCGGCACGAACCGGCAGCTGCATGACTCCCAGTAACCCGACAAACACACTCGATTTGCCCAATATTTGGAATAAGCTATATCACAGCCAGTTGCTTGCCGGTCTCTCGAAAGCATGGATTTATGGGTAAGAAATTGGGCAAATTGAACGTGTTTGTCGGGTTCCAGGGGCCAAGCGACTGCCATTTTGGCTCAGCCAGTGGCAAAAAGAACAACTCGATTGTCAAGTTTTGAGTCGAGATATGCTATTTCATACCAGAAAGCCCTGGAAATAAATGTAAATTTGTACTTTTACTGCTTGTTTATTTTTAGCTTCACCGTTATAAACTTACTTCAGATTAGAATTAAATCCAGGAGTTAAGATTTGGGACACAATAAGCGTATTTGTTTCATCTCTCAATCAACCCTATGGTCTATGCCGATAGCCAATAGAATACCTTGTGCTTGCCCAAAAGACCTTTCCTGACCTCTCTGGGTCAAGCATGAGGTGTTCTATTGGCTATTTCCATCGCCCCAGGGTTTGTCAAGTGATACTAGCATTAACTCATTATCTCCCAAAAATCACTGACTACACAAACATCACTGGAGTCCTCTGTAAGAATATATCGTTCTCATGATGAGCAGTATAAAATAGTTCAATAGACATCCGAGTTCTTGTTTAGAAAGCAAATGTTACACAATAGAAAATTGGCTGTTCACTGTTTGATATCATTCGAGGTGCCCAGCTGACACATGGCGACATACGATGTCGGAAATAAGTTGGTTCTACATCACGAAGTTGCCGATGTTGTTCCAACGTCAATTTGACAATGTCGCGATGTGCCAGCTGGGGTATCAGTTTGACCAAAATTGACTCGTGTGATTTGCTTACTGAACAAATGCATTCAGATGTTGGTGTTGTCACATCGCTGCAGAGTTACTATCGCATGGAAGCCAGAAATGTAGGCATCATGCTTGTAGTTCGACATATTACAACTGAACTATTTGTGTAGAACACTGCAATTTTCTTCTCAACATGCCCCACATACATTAAAATAGAAAAAATGAAAACAAACAAAGAATTAGTTTTACAGTATTTTTTTACTGCATGAAAGAAAGGTTTGTACATTTCAATAATACGGTAGTTACAAAATAAACTGCCAAGCAACTGAACTTAGCAAAGACTGGAATGCAATACTTCGTTCGGTTTATTTAAGATATTACACCCGTTATCAAAACCCTGAATCATGTCCAATCAGGGCCAGTCTTTTCAAACAACCAGCCCTAACCCAGCATGCTCAGAATTGAAATATACATCAACAACCTTGTCAACTACAGCATCCGAGAGGTATCTTGAATACAACAACAATACCAGGTTGTATGTTGCAATCAACAGGACTTTGATGGTGGTGATAATACACAATGTCAAATCCGGTAGGTTCACACATTGAGAGTTAATATCTCTTTCTGGATATATGAAGAATCGACATACTAGACCAAAGACGACACATCATTGTCAAATATTTCAGAAATGCAAAAAAATATTTTAACGTTTCTCGCCAAATCGTTCGTCTCGGTTCAGCATCATGCTTTCCCGACGGCGATAACACATCAGTCTGTGATATACCCCGTTATGCTACGAGGGGTTTCGCATGTTCAACATTATAAGGAATTTGTTTAATTCTTATTAGGTCCAAAAAACAGCAACATCCAAAACGGCGGACGATATTGACAAAAAGGGAACATTGAATTGGCAAAAACAGTACCAAATCAATTGGTAGGAAACTATACCCTGACTTGTATTTAGGAGATAAAGGTCTACTGTTTGGATGAAATCAATCGCTAATTGATAGCTTCTAAATTGAATATCGTCCGCCGTTTTGGATGTTGCTGTTTTGGGCTAATCAGCTAATAAGAATTGAACCAAACAAATTCCTTATAATGTTGAACATGCGAAACCCCTCGTAGTGTGACGGCATATAACACAGACTGAAGTATTATGGCTGTCGGCGGGGAGAGTATGTTCAGAATAAGTGTGATGGAAATCAGATCCAGATATAATAGTGCAAACACTATGCCTTATTCTGCTTGATGTCCCTTGTCATATGTCAATGTCACATTATCAGTTGTAGTGTAGCTTGTACCGTAACTGTCAAGCCAATATCAAACCAATTTGTGCAATATTTTTCGTCGTCAGTGTCGACACACAAATATAATATGGTTTTTTTTCAGTATCATAAATACAACAACTGAAAATATAAATTTCTTTGAAACTACTGATAGTGGAATCTTTACCTCATCATGTTAATTAATTATGGCATTGAGTCAATTATCCAACATTTCTTATGTTATATATAACCACACGACTCAATAATCATAATAAATTGTATGTCATATGTCCATAGTAATAGTACTATGTCATACAATTTTATTATAATTATTCAGTTATACGACACCACATCTTTTTCCATTCAGAGTATCTAGTGGATGTGTCGACACTGCTTACAATGAAGCATAAAGAAAATCCATTTGACAAAATATACCTTGTAAATGATTACATGATAAACATAACATATGTTTATGATAGCATGCTGCCAAAGTCTAGCTAAAACACAAGTATATTTGCCTCCAACATTAACTTCAAGAAAATTCACGCTCAAAATTGTCACTAGAGTCTACTAATATTCCAATACAATTCTTTTAACAATGACAGCTTACATATAATATATATATTGTATATATTTCCTTCAACACATTATTTACTTTAATTTCATTCAGTTGAAATGTTACCAGCTATTGACAATATTGGATATTCCCCTTAGAAAAATACACGTCTAGTTTTTTTAATTCCAAATCCTCTTCAATGTGTGCTTATATATGATAAAAATTATGTTGATCATTAAATAAGTGTATTTCATGCAGTAAATATCAGCTTGGATAGCACCAATAAATTTAAAAATGGAAAAAGTACCCAAATTACAATTATCAAGAAATGCAAGCATATCAAAACTAATTATAAAGTTTTATGGTACATGTATCTGGTACTTGAAGTGCCGTGGTCCTTTAAAAGTGAGGCCTACTTATTATTTTAATACTTTTATTTTTACATGGTCCCCTAATTTATATAATTTTACTGAAATATTTTAACACAGAATGTAAAAAAGATTTTTAAGTATTTTGTTAAAATATGAACAAATTACCATGCAATTCACTATATGTTGTGATCATTACACTGTAAAATGTAACATGGTAACATTTTACATCAGCTATACTTTAAATAAGAATACTTATGTTGGTTATGCAGATTGTTATTAACTCATGCATGTTAAACAACCGCTTGTCATTTATGATTAAAAAATAAACTTCCCTGACAAAATGTTTTCTCGGAAATGTACAATGAGTGTAGGGAGCTTGCACAAATTAAGAGATATAAAGTTAGTAGCATTTTCCTTTAGAAATGCTTCAAGAAAAACGTACAAATCACAGTTTTCCATTATAAGATAAATTATTGAAGGTACATATTAAAGTAAAAAAAAAAACACCAGAAGCACTAAACATGCAGTTTAAATTTCATTTTTCCTTCTCTAATTAAAATTGTTTTATTAATACGTTTGACATCCTATCAGTTGAGCAAGTAACCGAATTAATATGGGACTAGCTCATAGAATGGTTTGACTAGATTTGCACATCAGTTACAATTTATAAAACATTAATAATTCATAATTTTGACCCAAATTCATTTTGTTTAAATATTCTATCATGACATAATTTAGGAAATGGTTAATACATATGCACACTTAATATAGGTCACACCTAGTCTCAAAATTAGTACTATTTATACTATAGCATTTGGGTCATGGTGTTTTTTATCAACACATTTAATTACTTTTTTTTTAACAACCATAATAAATTATATTGGATATATTTCTGAAAATGTGTACAAATGATGTCAAATCAAATAGTTTTGAAGTGTAATCAACTGCACATTTCATAGTGCCAGCTTCAAGCAACTTTCAATAAATACAAATTCTCCACATAGTATCGTCCATGTTGCCGATAGGTTCGTAATGCCCACCTCTTATGCATGTCAATCACTAATAATTTCAATTGAACACAAAAAGAATCGAGGAACTTTAAAAATAATAATCCAGAAGAAAAAAAAGTGGAGTTGCACTTGAATGTGACTGGGAGTTGGTGCATGAGTAAAATCCATCCTGGGTTTCTTAAAATAGTGCCTCTGAGTACATCAGTATTACTTTTGAGTCACCAGATGGGGGCTATCACAGAATGCACAGAAGAGTTCCATAGACGAGGATTGCACATTTGTTATTGTCGTTTGAGCAGTTATATATATATAAAAAAAAAAAAAAAAAAGTTAAAAAAAAATTTAAATAAAAAAAACATGAAAAAATTATAGAAATAATATGTTGTTGATACGATTCTACGACGTGGTATGGTCAACGCGTCTCAATTGGATGCTCAGAAGATCCTAGGAGGCACAGAACATAGGTAACGTATTGCATAGGACCCGGGGGTTTTGGAAGCGCAGCAGTCACGTGTAGTAATCTCCATATTCCATGGCCTCCGAGGCAACAACTCCGACCGAGGCAACAACTCCGTGAGGGGCTTCTGAGGCAACAGCTCTGTGAGGGGCCTCTGAGGCAACAGCTCCGTGGGAGCTCACTGGCTGTGTGTGTGTGTGGGTGGATGCTTGGGCGATCACACTGGTTGTCATGGGAGACGAAAAATATTCTCGCTCCGAGAGCAGGTCCAATGGAATGGTTCGCTACGAACGACAAGGATTTCTTTTCCTCGCTCTCGAAAATATAAAAAGTTGTGGCAGCAGATCTACAGGAAATCAATCCATGGGATGATCACAGAGGGTTTGTTTTGTTTTGTTGTGTTTGTGCCGTAACCATGACAATGACCTCAACCTGATGATCTTGTGTTGCCATGGTGCAACGTGAAATCAGACCAGCTGATTGGCTGCTACCATGGCCTTGTGCGACTTTCCGGAAGTCAATTGCAGCTCTTTGAAGTGATGAGAAGACTTTTTTGAGCAATTCCTTTCTTGGAGTATTGGACTTCCTCACTCGAACGACATGAGATTTACAGGAGCCTGGAGACAAATAATGAAGATTATGTACCGTTAGATCATTTCAACTTATCTTCTTGCAGTAACTGCAAAAGGATTTGTGCAAAAGCCAGTTCAGCTTATGTGAGCACCGGTCACTTACAAAATTCAAATTTTAACATACATTGTGGCCGTTCTTTTTTATATTGGCCGAGCAGAACCAACAACCCTGGTAACTCGATTTGCCTAATATCTTAAATATAAGCTATATCATAGCCAGTTGCTTGCCGGTCTCTCGAAAGCGGTGAAGCGGGAGCATGCCAGCGGCTTATGATGTGGTAATTGGGCAAACTGAGCGCCTTTTTTTTTTCAGGTCATGGGTCAAGCGCGCTGCCGGTTCGAGTCGGCCGGTAGTGAAAAAAACTAGCCCCATTATGTAGATGCACATAGCAAAACCTATTTCGTGTCTATTACAAATACAGTCAGACCCCATTATACTGGACACTTCCATTCTTGTTAAAATCTGACAGGTAAAGCGATACACCTGGATCATTGGTTCAATCATTCATCTAGTTAAAGTATATACAGTGTCCCCTCGATATAACGCTGAATTTGGGGTCCATGACATAACCCCAGCCTTATAGTACCAGCCTTATAGGATAGTATCATAGTACAAGTAAATAACAAAAATAAAAATGGGATCCACATCTGACCCAGCCTTATATCCGAATCCGTAATGATTAAAAGTTGACCGGTAAGCGCAGAAATCGTATTTAAGAAAAGTATAGAAGGTTTTTCTTGTTATTCCATTATTAACTGAACCCACCTGGTGAGAATATCTCTTGGCAGCTTCGCTCAAATGTCGACACCACTGTAGAGCCTGAGACTGACTTCCCGCTCTAAATTTATAAACATTTCCTGAAAAAAAAGAAGAGGAAAACAGTCAAATAAATAAATATATAAAATGACAACTTAGATAAGTAGTGTTCGAAATAGATGGGGTCCTGACTGCAATGTTAAAGGCATCTGAGTGACCCCCTTGAAAAATACAGATTTTACCACCATTAACATTGGAACCATGGAAAATGACCCCGATTATTGTCTGAATTTGAAACACTGATAAGTAAGCAAATAAGTGTGGCTGCTAATTGGCAAAACATGAAGTATGACTAATAAAAATCATGCAAATAAAATTAACCCTTTTCCTGCTGATTTAGCTAGTCACTGCTCTCCAGGGCATCTCTGGTTGCCTTCAGCATGGAGAGGATTAAAGTACTACATGTACTTTTAAATTTGTTAAATGCCATAAATTACAAACTAAACTTCAGGATATTGTTTTACAAAGCTCTCATATCTAATACGAGGCCATAAAAAGTCTCGTACCGATGATCATCTTAGGACTTACAAACTTCTTAGGACTTACGAAATTTCAAGAATACAGGCCAAGAGTCATAAATGTAGTAAAATACCACGAATACTGATTTTTACTTCCAGAGTAATCCTAAAAGTTTTTATCGTTAGTTTCGGTGGCGTTCATTTACCTCGAACAGGATCTGTGAGCTGGAATGCATCAGGTTGAATTGGGTTATCTCCCATGACTACCATCCATCCAACAACAGACATCATCTTGCTTGGATTGGACTTGAACTGAAAAGATAACTCATGGTTCAGGACTTGCATAAAACAGGACCATGCCAACCTGGGATTTGAACCTGAGTTGCTATATGTAATGCGAATGAGTGAGTGAGTGAGTGAGTTCTTGTTTTACATCTCAGCGAGAATCGGATGGAATGCAAGTCCAAACCCTCCACAGACTCTACAGCCAGATTCTCATCCCTACTTATACTAAATAGTGAGAAGAAAATCATAGGTGTTACACTCTTTTCTAATCTATTTATTATATGTCAATGAAATATTCTGAAATCACATTAAATAAATATGACATAGTGATAGAAAAAATTCACCATTCTGTTACTGTAAATCATAAAATGGTAGCGAGCATAAAACTTATAACAAATTTAATGAGTTGCTCTTAGACGTTAACATTTCATTTGCTAATAGTATTCCATAGATGTATGTGTGCACTAGTTCTCTGTCCTTCTTTATATTAACGCAAGGGGACATAACTCTCAAATGGGTATGACCAAAGAACTACTATTGTTTCATATATCATGAATACATCAAACACAAGATAATTATTAGTCAGGACTAATAATTATCATAAAATATGAAATTTATTATAAACATCAAGTGCTGGGTACTTAGTATACCATTAAATAACAACTTTTAGGTGTACAAATCAAACGTAAATAGTCTCAGACAGAAATCTGTTTGGCCATTATCTAGGCCAGAAAGATATACTCACATTTGATCGATCTGTTCCTCGTAATGACTTAGCTGGATAAAATATCAAATTGGTTCCCCACATGGCTACCCAATACCTCGTCCATGAGGTCACCTGAAATAGATGTCAGTGTCAATCATGGCTGTCAATCAAACTGCTGTAGATCTATTTAGAACAGTGTCCGTTTGCTGTCAATCAGCAAGTGACAAATGTTGCTTAACATCAGCCAAAATATCTTGTGTAGTAAATTAAGTGTTGGCACACTCCTACATCCTCTAGCTAGGACAACTGCCTCATCTTATGTACATGTATCAGTGCAGAGCTCTATGCTGCTTCGCGGCACCTGTCCCTGGGCCCTATTGGACATGTAGCTGATAGCTTGTTAATCTGGGCTAAATCACATGTCCGCCTGTGGATCATACCTGTCCCGGACAGGCAGACAATCCTTACTGTCGAGCACTGATACAAATTCTTTAGTCTCTATATTCTGATCTTAATACATAGTGGGTAGGTGACTGTTTATACGCACTGTTGGTTTCTTCCCTTCCTTGAGCAGTGTCTTCCTTCTCAAGCAGCTCTCACAGGTAAAGTTTGCCTGGAATATAGACTCTGTGGTGTCTTCAGAGTCGTGTAGGTTCATACTGAAATAGACCAGGGATGAAATGTACACTATAAATACTGAAACATACGAGGGATGAAATGTACACTATAAATACTGAAATATACCAGGGATGAAATGTACACTATAAATACTGAAACATACGAGGGATGAAATGTACACAATATTAACACGACATAAAAGGTACTCTGATAAAGACATGGAAACATACTATTGACAATACGAGAAAAATACAGATATTACTGACACGTGAAATATGTGTGTTATTGACGTCGCTTGAAATAAACATATATTGACATGGCATCAAAGATACACCATACTGACATGGTGTGCGATATACATGATATTGATGACAGATAATAATATAATGTTAACACACCTGTCTTTGTTTGGCCAGAATGACTCCGGTTCACTAGAGGTAGATTCCAGATGTTCTCTGCCTTCCACTGAAAATGTAATCAAAAACATCAAATATTCAATAGGGTTAATATTAAAATAATGTCATTTATCCACAGCCTAGGATACAGACTAGCTACTGAATAGCACTGAACAAAAAAAAACAAAAAAAACATGGCATGAAATATACATGACATTGACAATACATGAAATACACATGACATGGTATGTATGACACATACAAGCAAGTGACAGTTGTAAGAAACATGATTTTGACCAGAGATCAATGACTAATAAATGGTACTTTTCTGTGAGCATTTTATCCTACCAAGGCATTTTAAAGGCGAGCAAAAATTTCCCGTTTAAAATAAAAAAGAACAATAATTATCTAGGCCTTTAAAGGTACACTTCTGTCCCTGAGTTACTCACAATTTTGAAACTTGCTGCACACGGAGCCATCGCTCGAAGCACTCGGCGATTCTTCCAAGACGCTGTCATCCAACAGATGACGGATACCTTGAACATACGGTGCGGTTGTTCTGGATGGAAGACTGTATGTTCTGTCGGTCTGAGGGTGTGTGCAGCTCATGAAACTGCAACGGAAATCAAACTCAGAATTACAATTTTTACTACATGTAATTTAACTTTCTTAGTACATGTATGCCACATTTTTTTAATTGTTTTTTTTTAATGGGGTTTATAGTCATATTCTATAATCTTTCACTAATATCATGATTTGTCAGTTTAGGGCAGGAGGAAACCCGAAACATCTGTAGCGCTGAATGTTGCAGTAAACTTGCGAGCACCGGCTAGTACTGACCGACCAAGGATGTTATCTGTATTGCCACTCTACAGACAGTGAATCATATCAATACCGAGTCAGAAAGGTAAGTTCCGCAAAATTGTGACATTTGGCTCTGATGTCCAACGTTCTACCACTGCGCTACCTAGTATGCTTTTACAGAAGTGGAGTTGGCTTATCATGAATAGCCATTATTTTTATTATTATTATTAAGTGGTATGGAGACGTTTTCTAATCAAGGTCCCTGGAAGATTAAAAATAAAAATAAGAAAAAAAACCAACATTAGTAATTTTCCAAATATACTCACTTTGCGCTTAAACTGCGCGACTTCCTGTGTGCGGGTGCGAACTTTGACCCCCCGGGCGAGAGCATGTTACGAGGTTCCGTAGAAGGTGATGGGGGCACGTGGTGACTGTTGACATCTTCTCGGGATGACGAGTTGGACTGAGAATGAGGCGGCTCCAATTTCAGAGACCATCTGGATCGAAAAAAAACCAGATAATACAGTGCCCCCTCGATATAACACAGTTCGATACACCGCAGATTCGGATATAAGGCGGGGGTCAGACGTGGATCCCATTTTTATTTTCGTTATTTCCCTGTCATATCGTATAAGGTGGGTACTATAACGCTGGGGTATGTCATGGACCCCAAATTCAGCGTTATATCGAGTGGACACTATAGTAAATGTTTGCATTCATCTGGGTCTTGTCCCACATAATGATCATAGCTCTAAGAGAGTCTTAACTCTATGACAGTGTATCAGAGTTACAACTAGCGTAGCCTTAGCACTGCTCTCTGGCATCAACCCGAGGCGCGATAAGAATGCACTACTTTTTTTTGCTACATAGCATATGTAGTGCTACGGAAGCCGTTCAGCCAGCAATATGTACGATGTATGAACTACTTTTCATACGGGTCTGTACCACGTATTATTTGTGGACATTTTTTAAACATAAAATATACTAAACTACCATAAATTTGTCAATTTATTTAAACCTAAAACATACTAAATTTTATCATATTTATAAGCGTGATAGCATGTGCATAGAAATTATTTTGTTAATGATGAATGGCATCAAAGGAATAAGTTAATTGTTTCTTGACGTCACAGCAGAAAACATTCATTGATACACGACGAAATCTTTTTGTTAAAATTGGACTTACTTGTAGTTGTCGTCTTCAACAAACTTCTGGAGTTCCTCAATATACCGGACTGATTTGAGATAGTTCTGTACATGTTCCAACACTGGGAGGTGGTCTGTAACACCAGGAATTAATCATATTATATTTGTGTTACATTCCAGTCAGAATTCTTGACCAACTGCTCTAATGCAAGTATTAATTATTTACTTATTATTAGTACATGTATAATGACTCACCATACTGTGACTGTTGGAAATCGGCAATAACTCTGAGTATGTTATTCATCTGTAATCTCCGTGGTTGACTTTCCATGCCGCCATGATGTGGGTGTGCAACATCTATGTAGATGAGGTCGGTCAGATACAAGCCTGAAGCAAACACAAATCAAGAAATAAGCCTAAAATCCAGTGATCAAAATTATAACTATCCCAGGCCATTTATTCAAATGCTAAAGGTATCCTAAAGACTAGTATAATTTTTTATTTTTTGTTTGTAATTTGTATCACTATTTGAGCTAGTAAGTTACGATTGCTGAACAATCAGTAGCTTACTAATGCATCATTGTAGGACACAATGAGTAAGTTATTATTTTACATCATAGCGGGTATATTGAATAGAACAAATACCACATCTAAAAACTATCAATAGTATAAATATAAGGATAAAAACAAATGTGTATTTAACATTTGGAAGAATTTATGATGATTTTATGACAGCTTCAAGTCAGCAGAGGTTCTTTGTTGAAAGCCAGCATTGTTATCAGTTGTTACGAAACTAGTACTGTCTACTCTGACAGAAATCAATGACACCGCCAGACTAAATATTATTCCAACCCAACCATATTCGTCATGTAGTGACTCACAATGTTTAATTAATTAGTAATAATTGTCAAAGATAGATATAATTTTTTAAGTGCAGATTTTAACAATATTAAGCATCTACTGATTGAATAATAAATAAAATAACATTAGAAATAAAATGCAAAAAATATTACCAAACAATAATCGCTGATGTAATATTGGAAGTTATCACTGGTGTAAACAGTTGTTCATTATTATAGTCTTAACCATAAAATCCCTGAAGTTATGACACATCATTGACATAAACAAGGCTACTAAGCCAGTAATGTCTAAATGACTCATATGATTTGCAATCACTTCTGCACGATTAAAAGCCTATTGGACTTTCCGAAAACATGTAGTTACCTCTCCTGATTTTTTTTGCAGAATTATTGTTGGATAAACACAAGACATTATCCAACGTAAAATCTCTGTATTCTCCTCTAGAGAAAGGCGGTCAAATACTTGGTTTTATGCGAACAAGCAAGACAGCCAGTTGAGCGCATGTTATGGTAACATCGAAAGTTGTAAGTTGTTGTGTTTCTACTAATATCAATAATATATCACGAAACGTTTACATCGTCACAATATGCATAGTTTGATTAATATTAAATATAGAAATATTAAGCTACGAATATAGTTAATGTTACTAAATTTTGTAGATTCTCGCATAACAAGTTTGCCGGTGTATGCCAAGCCTGATTTCCTCCAGCTGGTAGTGCTAGCCGACGGAATATCCTGCTGCTTTTATGGCAGGGATACCCACTCGCCACACATCATTAACTCTCTCCTTGCTGGATTACGCACATACACTGCTGTTTAGGGCATCTCCGGTTGCCTGCAGCAGGGAGAGAGTTAACTGACCAGGCCCAGAGATTACGAAACTCTCTTGAGTACGATTTCATGCTCAACTCAGAGTTTTGTTCATAAAACGTCATGTGACGCCATAGTCCGAGACTCAACAATGTATTCAGGCTATGACGTCACATGACGTTTTATGAACAAAATTCTGAAATCGTACTCAGAAAGTTTAGTAATCTCGGGGCCAGTCCTCCAGTTTACCCTTTTAACCCTCTCCCTGCTGGATTGGGCACAGACACAGCTTTTTAGGGCATCTCCGGTTGCCTTCAGCAGGGAGAGGGTTAATGCTAAGTATCAAGTGTGAGTGAGTGATTATGGAGTTTAACGTCGCTGCGGGAATTTTTCACCCATTTGCGACAAAGGTATCAAGCAGGGGAACTACCGTACAAGTATTTTTTGGTAAAATATCACAGGCCGGGTCTCTATGGTGCTTCGATCCATCACCACTCTCCGAGCTGAATATCAAATGAGCATTGGGCGTCCATTATCGCTAGCTCAGACCGCACATTAACTGGTGCCCTATCATTAATTGCAATAGCACATAGTGTCAATGTTGTCCAGAACCTAGGACAACCGATAATCGGGATGACATAGTGGACAAAGTCCTTTCAATTAATTGGTACCTTTCTCTGAGTTGTTCTGTATTGATTATCTGGAAAATGTATAGTACCGCCAGTGCAAATTTGGTTACAATGGTGACACACTGATAACTAATAGTGAAAAGCAGCTCTTAAAAAAATAAGACGGAATAAAAAAAAAAGAGAAGAGAAAATAAAAATAAAATAGAAAATAACAAGTAAGATTCGTATGTAAATTGAGTTGGAAGTCGACTAGTTGTTTTTAAATATAAAAATAGATAATGCCTACAACATTTTTATAATTCGAAAAATCAGCATCAAATTCATTACATTTTGGACGATTACTTCACCCTGAAAAAAACCCATGCAAGCTGATGATGAAAGGCGAGACTATTTTAACCTTCTCCATGCTGGATTGTGCACAAACATGCTCTTGAAGGCAACTCTGGTCCCCTTTAGCATGGAAAGGGTTAATTATTTAGTTACTGTCAACCTTCTCTATGCTGAAAATTAGAAATGTGGGTTGGTGTGGATTGGTGGGTGTGAGAGTACCGTAGGTCTACAGGGGTGGGTGGGTTGGTTTTGGTTGGCTGGGTTGGATGGGTTGATGGGTGTGAGTCTACCGTAGGTCTACAGGGGTCTACAGGGTGGGTTGGTTTTGGTTGGCTGGTGGCTGGTTAGATGGGTTGATGGGTGTCAGTACTTACCTAGATAAGGGATACAGGGTAGCTTGACGTTTTCCATGTAGTCACGTAAATTTTGCCTGTTGCTGTTCTCGGAGAATAGGTCGGCCATTTTCTCGTACATAGACTTGTCTTTCTTGGATAGCATCTGCCAAGAAATTAAAATTGGCGGAAAAACTAAAATACACAATACCATCATCGAAATAATTGCCATGTAAAGTTGTACACTACCATTAGTTCAGGATACAAGTAAATTCTGGAAATTGTTGTTGGTATAAACGTAATCCTACATTTAACTTTGGAAAATCAAAATGAAAATTTTTAACTACAGTGTACAATCTCTTAGCACAAGGACGATTAGACCCCAATGTTTACCATATATCATGACATGTGATTGCATGAGAAACAACTCCACACTTCCGATAACGCAAGTAATCGCGATAAAATGATGAAATATGGTAATGCAATCAAGCTACTGGAACGACAAGTGAGCAAATAGGAATCCCGTTACCATCATTGATTACTGCGGGGAAATCTATTCTGAATGTACCACAGGCTAGTTGTTTTATTAAATCACATACTATCAATCTTGCAAATTCTCCAACAAGCTTTTGGAAACTGCCAATCAAACGAGTTTTCAATGATAGCGCTGTGATCGCGGTGTCAACGTGACCAAAGAAAACAATCTCTTCAACTTGGTCCGACTCAAGACCAGATAATCTACATGTTTGTACAAACTCACGGTAATTTGAGTCGATGCAGCGTTAATTCATTGAATTAGATTACAACTAGTTTACGGCCAACTCAAACGAGATAATCCATCTTGAACGACATTTTTATGGTCAAAGAGAAATGATCACTTGCGAAATCAATGATGTCTCTTTTAAAACTGGACATCAAATGGTAGTTGTTAAAGCACTTGTATAAATCAAATGGTTTTATTTTCCAGTAAAAGACATTGTCTGACAATTAACAAGGCCGACTAAGTGTGATTGAATGGGTGTACACTTACCATCCAGGTTTTGGATAATCTGAAGATTGCTGCGCTCTGTAACGCCGAAATCACAGCCATGACAGCGTGTAAGTTGTTCAGATCGAGGAGTTTCTACAATGTTCAAGAGACATCAATAATAATAATAATAATAATAATAATAGTAATAATAATAATATATGATAATCATAATACTAATTATAATAGTAACAGCAATAATAATAATAATAATACTATAATAATAATAATAAATGATAATAATAATAAAGGTCATAATAATAATAAAGGTCATAATAATAATAATAATAACAATAACAATAATACTACTACTCAGGGCTGGAAATTAACACTAGCCCACTAGCCCAGGCCATTTCTCCCAATGCTAAAGGTATCCTAAGGGCTAGTAGAAATTCATGTTTTTAGTAACCATTTGTTATTTGTATCAATATTCGGGCTAGTAAGTTTTATAGGTAAGTTTCCATCGCTGCCGAATAGTTATACAAATAACAGATGTTATGAATTTCTACTAGCCATTAGGATACCTTTAGCATTGGGAGAAATGGCTTGGGCGAGCGGGTGAATGTTAATTGCGAACCCTGTTACGGGTATAAGCAAACACATTATATTGTTTCCACATCATTCCATGGCAGGAGTAGACTAGCAGAAACATGGAATAATGTCAGCAGCTATGGCTGGATACTAGAACTTAATAATTGTATATTTTTATTGATTTGAGCAGACTAGAAACACAGAAATTGTTCTTATCATTCCACAAACTTAGACATCGGGGAAAATGAAGAAATTGGAATTTAAAAATTACCTAGATATTGAAAAAACATATGTAACCGGGGACTATGGCGATTCTGGGATTCAAACCCATGTTGCTAGATTGTGAGAGGCTACCAACCAAGCCAAAATGGTAACCGTTCTGGCCAAGACCAGTAGGAGCATCTTATAACACATGGCCACAATTACAAAGGTATTATGTGTTCTAACCTGGACTATCATACTTTAGATCTCTGTTCTGTTAGTGTTATTAAACCAGATATAACAGTCGAGGTTATTGTGTATTTATTACACAGGTGATTCTGGACGTAGTCAAACACTTACTGCATGGTGGGCCCTCAGGAACGTCTCAATTTCTACATTTGCTCGAGTCTCTTCATCGATTTCCCGTTGTAGTTTCTGCAAGCATACCAAAACAACGTCATCACCATGAAGACAATGGAAGTAAATTTGGATGAATTGACCATTGAATATTATTTCTCCTCCAATCATAAGAGAAAATAAGTAAATGAATAGCAAAACATATCTGAGGCTACAATATTTGATCTATATGACCTTCACCCCAATGTAGCAAGGAGGAGCATCTTATATCACGCCTGTGGCCTGTTCAGGAGTGCGCGACCCCGCGAGTACTCGTGTGATGTCACAATAGAGAACAATGGTTAAAGAGGTGAGGTTTTGCGAATACTCGCAAGGTCGCACTTCTCCTGAACAGGCCACTGGCTACACCTACATGGACTTTATCAACAGTGACCTTCACCCGACCTTGGGCTCACCTCAATCTCGTCCTTCATTTCCTTCTCGGACAGGAAGCAGCGTTTCTGAGTCTGCGTGACGGCCACCTCTGCGCACTTCTTGATGTACTTGCCCTCCATGTTTGTCTTGGCCTTCATCTCCTGGAGCTGGTCCTTGAGGTGAGCGATCATCTCGTTCCTCTGCTGCCTCTCAGACTCCTTCTCCTTCTTCACGTCGTTCAGCTTCTTCTGCAGCAGACGCACTCTCTTACGACCGTCTTCCTCCCTGAAACACCAGTCAACCCACTGTATGTGTGTCTCTACCAGTCAACCCACCAGTCAACCCACTAATCAACCCACAGTATGTGTGTCTCTAACAGTCAACTAACCAGTCAACCAAATAGTCAACCAACCAAATAGTCAACCAACCAGTCAATCCACCCGTCAACCCACTGTGTGTCTATACCAGTCAACCCACTAGTCAACCAGTCAGTCAACCAACCAGTCAACCAACCAATCAATGCCAGTCAACCCACTGTTGTGTGTTTGTCCCTACCAGCCAACCCACTAGTCAACCCGCAAGTCAACCCACTGTTGTCTGTCCCTACCCACAGTCAATCCACCAGTCAACCCACTGTTGTCTGTCCCTATCACTCAACCCACCAGTCAATCCAGTGATTCCACCTGTCATCTCACAAGTCAACCCACTGCTCGTGGTATCTATGTATTTATTATTATTATTTTTACTTTGGATTAGAACCGCTTTCAAGATTCTTTCCCTGATATCATGCGTGGTCAGTTTAAGGCAGGAGGATACATGCAATATCCACAGTGCCAAATATTGCAGTAAACAATTGCACATCACCTGGTACTGACAGACCAAGGATGGTAACAGCATTACCACAGTACAGTGCATCCTATCATGTTCACATTGGAAAGGAATCTTTTGCGAGGATTATTTTGATGGTGGGCCCCCAGGTGGGATTTGATCCCTGGTCATTTGGCTCCAAAATCTAACGTTCTACCATTACGTTACCGCCCACCTGGCCCCTTGTGATATCTAACTGCAGAAGTAAATGCAGGACAGTGTATCTGACTAGCGCTAGCAGATATAATTGAACCCAGAAGATCTTTCTGACTAGACCAAATAGCTGAGGTTACCATATATTTAGAGTTACACTGTCTTAATTGTACGGGCAACCCCATGACGGTAGTTTACTTACTTCTGAATGGTGTTCTGCAAGGAGGCCTTCCTCTCCTTCTCAGCTCTCACAGAATCCATGAGAATCTGAAAGCTGCAGTTCTGTATCAGCTCCCCCATGGTCTCTGCGATCACTCGCTCCACAAACTCCCTGAAACAGAGTGCACAAGTCTTTAATACACGAAGAGAATACAACTGTCCATGAGAATCTCACCCTGACTGAACAAAACGGGGAACGATAACCCTCTGGCCAAGACCAGGGGTGCGTTTCACGACGTAAATGACGTAATACAATCAAATCTGTGTCATTTACGTCCGGCGTAAATATACACCCCCTTTCGTGAAACGCACACCAGTAGGAGCATCTTGTATTAAATGGCTGCATATATATAGAGGTTGATTATAGTGCTACGCAGTGTTCGAAATTACCGCTGGATACTTACTAGCCCAAATAATGATACAAATAACAAACGTTTACAAACAAAAAACAACAAAAAAATACATGAATTTCTACTGGCCCTTGTGATACGTTTAACATTGGGAGAAATGGCTGGGCCAGTGGGCAAGCGGCAATTTCGAACAGTGGTGCTACTATCGTTCTGGGGAATGGGGCCCTGAGTGTTAGCGTGTGTAGACAGTACCTGTCTTCCTGTATCTTGGCGATGTTATCGCCCGTGATGGGGTTCTGGCGGAGACTGCGGCCGAACGTGTGCGTGCTGTTCTTCAGCTCGCGGCCCGTGTTCAGCACGTCCTCCTCCACCTGCGCCAGTTTCCCAGCATGCTTTGTGGTTAGCTTCAGGTCCAGCTTCTTCGTCAGGATTGACTGGTACTTGTTCTCCAGGTCACGCTGACCTGCAACTAACTGGCTGATCTCGTCCTTTACCATCTGAAACATGAAGCCGACTTGTCAAAATATCTCCTTTCTTGATGAGCGATACATCTTGCCAGTACTAAAATCATGCTAAAAATTATATGTTCACAAAATCTTGTTCTACGGAATATATTTATAACATCTGACAATATACTGTAAATCATAAAATCTTAGCGTCATAAAACTTTAACGACCGGCGGATTATCGACCTATTAGCGACATAAAAT
>JAUTBQ010010239.1:0-19540 GCA_032361185.1 Lepetodrilus ovalis
TAATATTTGTGAACGAGTGTAGAACGCGACTCCAAACCTTGCCAATAGCTAATGCACTGCAAAGAGAGTGCTATAGTCTCTTGGTGGGTAAGAGGGCTTTGTGAAACGATAACCTGTATAATAGTCCCAGAAACCATGCTGGCAACTAATATACACAGTGCCCCTCGATATAACACTGTTCAATGGACAGTGGGGTCAGACATGGATCCCATTTTTATTTTCGCTATTTCCCTGTACTATCATATAAGGCGGGTACTATAACGTGTGGGGGTATGTCATAGACCCTAAAACTTCAGCGTTATATCAAGGGGACACTGTAGTTAACAGCAGGCAAAACATTGACAATTATTCAATTTATGGTCATTTATTTCATCGTGTTCATCAATACTACTAGTAGCAAAAATAATGGGTCTACTTGCATCACATTCCTCACCATGCTTACAGCACTTCATTATCACCCTAGTCAATCGATCAGTGAGCACACTTTCCTTCTAAACTCCCTGGGGAATACAACTTGTTGCCGTTTTCCAGGTGCTCAAATATTAGTGGTTACTGTGGTTCGTCATTCAGTTCAACTGTACTGGAACATGGATAAAATGTTGCCATTTCTGGGTTGTATTTTATATCATATTTTTATATCAGAAATTACTCTAATAATTCAAACAGGAGAAAATAATTATTATAGTAGACAGTGTTAGAAACTTTAGTGTTGTGGCCAACAGGGCCAGTAACTTTTAATTTCTACTGGCCCTGTTCAAAATCAGTTGGCCCATAAGCCAACCGAATGTCATTATCACTTAAAATTTTCCTGGCCCAACGGACCCTCAAATTTACAAAACTGCTGGCCCGAAATTAAACTCACTGGCCTGGGGCCTAGCCTCCGGACCAGCGGTAATTTCGAACACTGATTGTAGATCGAATTACTAGAAAAATATGAAAATTGAAAAAGATAAGTGCATAATTAGGGACAACCAAGTTAAAGTATAAAATATGGTTGTAACTGAAATGGTAAATAAATAAATGATTTTTAAAAATAAAATAAAAAATAAGATTTGAAAAATGTTTGAGATTACCCATCTCATGATCATCACATTTATACATTTTGATCTGGCTTCTCTGCGATATGCACGTGACGATGTTTTCTGAGGGTCGAGCTGTCGGTAAATATTTTGTTGCATAGCTGACACGTGTATGGTCTTTGCTCGGTGTGTACAAAGATATGTTGTTTGAGGCTGTAGCTTTGGCTGAAGGATTTGCTACACAAGCCACAGTTGTACGGCCTTTCTCCGGTGTGCATGAAGCGATGGACTCTGAGAGTGTCCTTGCAAGTGTACGACATATCACAGATGTCGCACATATATGGGGATTCCTTCGTCTGCATTAACTGATGCCGTTTTAAACCTGCCAGTAAATTACCTCCATTGTTTGAAGCGGCTGCAGTCTCGGAAGATTGCGTTTTAGCATTAAGGAATGATGATAAAAGGTTTGTCGCTGGCGTTGGCATCTTATGTTGGTCATCAACAGAACAGTCCATGTCTGTCTCGAAATCGTTGACTTGGTTCGGGGTTTCTTTTATTATGTTGATTGGGCTTTCTTTTTCAACTTGTTTTGGGCCACGGCGAAGTACACCTGGCAAACGTGACATGGGAGCCGATTTTTTATAGCGAGTCTTGGTGATTTTGCCGATTTTGCTGAGAGCAGTTGCATGCATAGCCTTGTGATAATGTGTCTTGAGATCAGATAGACCTGAGAAGATCTGCCTGCAAGTCTTGCACTCCCAGTATTTCTGTCCCACGTGCTTTCGGTAGTGTTTGTCGAGGTCGCAGAACATCATAAAGGATTTCCCGCAAAACTGACAATCCTGGGCCAGGTCGCCAGCCAGTCTCGTGAAATAGGAATCGGGACTGCAAGGACGGTCCGGTTCCCGCCCGAGGTGAACTGAAATGTGCTGCATCAGCTCCGACAAGTTTGGAATATGCGCGTCACAGAGCCGACATTTCCAGGTGATCCGGAGGGCATGCATAGACGCCTTGTGGTCCGAAAGACTCTGCTTGCTCTGGAACCTCTCCAGACATAGGCCACACTCCACAGTTGTATCACTTGCCAACACTGCATTGCTTGGAACGTCTTGTTGAACAGATATTGTATGGCATTTTTCAAAGATCTTCAAAAATTCTGAAGAGATTTCTTCCTGCAACATATAGACATTGAGAGGATTAAATGGTATTTGGAAACACTCTGGTTAACTGGTTGCAAAATAATCAAATATTGTACAACTGCCATTGCCAGTATATACATGTATGTTTATTCTAATGGCTACTTTAGCATGTTTTTAATATCATTATTATAATATTAGTCAAACAAAAAGTTCAAATATCAATGTTATTGCCAATATTTAACAAAAAGTAAGCTCATTTTCAGGAGTTTCTGAAAATACCCTAACGTTAATGAGCTAGGATGTCATTGGACAAAGTAGCTTCATCTCCATAATGCTTCTGCTATCCGCTATATTATGTATACAAAAGTTTAGCAAATTTTTAATATAGTTTCCAAATGGAAATTTTGTGATTGAAATATATTTATTTGTGCATGCTTTTATCATGTACTAAATTGACTGATTTAATGAAATCTAGACGGTTTCTGTGCTGTCAAATTCCATTAATTTAGCCTATCAACAATCTGAAAAGCTCATGGCATTGTAGCACATATGTTGACAGAATTGTCCGATGATTGCCGATTATAACCGAATGGTCTTGTCTAC
This sequence comes from Lepetodrilus ovalis, assembly GCA_032361185.1. NCBI lineage: Eukaryota > Metazoa > Mollusca > Gastropoda > Lepetellida > Lepetodrilidae > Lepetodrilus > Lepetodrilus ovalis. The sequence continues at coordinate 2,762 of JAUTBQ010010239.1, forward strand.
TTCAGTTTTAGTAAATAAAAGTTGTGAGATTCTGTCATTGTTAATAAAAGCCAGATAACAGGCTTACATTTCTTGAACTTGAAGGAAGATCTGTCAATCTCGATTATAAATTAGCAGGCCCCACTGGCCCACAAGTTTACAAAACCGCTGGGCCGAATGAAACTGACGGGACCACTCGGCTAACCTACGGGACTCGCTCACAGTCCTCTCGTATGGTTAGCGGATAGGGTCATAACACCTACGTATTACGCGTAAAGCGAATTTCATTACGCGTAACAATTTGGACCAATCAGTGATGGTATTTTGATTACGCGTAATGTAAACCAGATTACGTGTAATGTCAAGTTAGTTACGCGTAATCTCAATCACATTACGCGTAAACGCAAGGTCCTATTTGCATATTATTTGCATAAATATCTTTACGCGTAATGTCATTAGCACTATGTGTAATCAAATAACCCAATAGTATATGCTATAACAAAAGCTTAACCAATCAGATTGCACGGTTCATCTACGACACGTTGACAATAAGCGTAAACACACTATATTACGCGTAAACGTATGACCAATCACTATACGGCATCTTTTTTATGGATAGCACATATATCTTTGATTTTACTAACGCTTGTGTGAATATACCAAGGGAGACTACTCTCAGAGTAAAATTGCTTTTGTTTATATCTGTACAGTATAGGTTAGGAAAGGTTAGAACAGTGGTTATTGTGTAATATACCATACTATATAGGGAGTATTTACATATTGTGTGATTGATTTTTATGTTGCGACCGTGTGACATTATTGGATCATCATCGTGATTCCCTATGTGCTTCCCTACGCTACAGCATGCTGAATGTGGCAATCAGTCCGAGAGATCCGATCTAATCCAGTCAACATGAACTCTCATTATTTTACATACTCTTCTGTCATATTAATAATAGTCCATGTTGTGTTCGACTCCTGCAGCTATGATAATTGACCGATCTGCTGGTCAATATTTTGCCTTATATGGCAATCAAGTTGTTCATTCATTCATTTCAGCTTATGTAACAACACCCGTGGTTGGCCAGATTATGCATCGTATAATATGAACCGAGCAATTTTAATTATATTTATAAAAGAAAAACGAACATGCTATTGAAAATGAAGAGTGACAGACGGGCACGCCAGAAATGAAGCTAGCATGCCCGGCAGTGGTTTTAAGTGCCATTGGCCCGCGGGCAGGCATTATTTCTACCTCTGTTAGATGTACATTTAATTTAAACATGATACATCTAAACAATTTCACCAGCTGCAGAAAACAAATACATGTACTGCCAGTAGAGACATAGACAATAACCCACTTGGTATGAGAGATTACTGATTATATTTCATGTGGGAAAGATAACCTGTAATCTCTCGTACCAAGTGGGTTATTGTTCTTATGCAACATAGTCAAATTGAAAGAAAACAATTTTGTAAATATTACATTTATTTGAGCCTCTAAATGGAATGGTGAATCTGTATTCATACACCTGTAATTATGCACCTATTTACACAAACTAAAGACAGCTGACAGACATCCGACTTAAAATACATTTCAAATGTCAAAACTGATCACTTTGTCACAACAATCAAAGCTATCATACTCTGAATCAGAAGAATGACGACAGAGCTTCCTCTACAACGTAATGACATCATATACTCAGCTGATGGCTTGTACATTTATCAATGAAATACCAGGTCAAAGTAGTTCCGGCAAGGGCCCTTTTTGCCAACAACCAATAAAATTGAAGTGTTATTATTAACCAGCCAATCGCACGAACTGGGATACACAAAATATACATAACAGTATCTCCAACCACATGTTGCATTTATATTTCTAAGATACAAATCTTTTAAACACGTCACTCTAAATGCGGATCTAAATGCAATATGGCTATCACAAGCCTGTGACTCAACATCTGCCTCGTTAAAGGTGTACAGGTGAAAATTCAAACATGATTGCTAGGACAAGTTTCATTTGATACAAACATTAATGTTGAATAATACCTTTGTATCTGCAACTAAGTCTGAATGCATTGCCATAAGGTGGAAATATTTAGAATAATGTTGGCTTTGAATGAATAATATGCAAGAAACTTTGATTAACATGTGTATTTTTCATTCAAAATCATACATACATTACCGATACATGTGTTACTGCTGCATATATAAATAGCCGGCCAAATATTATTGCTGCATACTAAAAAGACAAAAACCTACGCAGCCCTGGATCCTTCCACGTTCCGAACAAGCCACTCGTTCAAGGTAAACTGACAAAAACATACCAATGTCTGTACAAGGGCGTGTGGTAGCACACTGGTAGAACATTTGGACAAAGGTCCCAAGTTCAAATCCTGTACCAAAGGGCCGGGCATCGTGATATTGATAGATTGATAGATGCGCTGTCTGTAGAGTGGCAATACACATATCATCCTAGGTCTGTCAGTACCAGCCACATCCTCGTACTTGTTACATTCAGGATTCATTCCTTGTACCTCTGGCACACATCTAGAGAGAAAGTTGTGCAACAGTCTAGGAGCTTTAACTACAACAAGCATCTATTTCATTGGATGGATTTTTACACCAAATTCATCGGGAAACTGATTTTTATTGGTTGGCTGTTTCATGATAGTGTACCAATGGTAGATCATAGTGTAAAACTTAGTTTATTCAGATCTATCCAGAAAATATTTACATTTGATTGTGTGTTCCAATTTTGATCATCTGCAGTAATTCGCTTCAGACTCAGATAGGGCTGAAACGGGTACCCGGGTATTCAAGTGTGGGTCGGGTACATGTTCTACTCTTGTAGTAAAATCATACTCGAGTACTCGAGAGTAACTAATGAACAGTGGTCGTGTTTGATTCACAATCGAGGGTGGAGTGTGGGTGCATGAAAAACAAATCTGATTGGCAGTAAGCACCAAAACTGGTTTTACGAACGTGAGACGATTTGCTTTTCATGCACCCACACTCCACCCTCGATTGCCAATCAAATAAGACCATGGGCTGTTCGTTTTGTCACTTTTCTCATTCGGAATACATTCCAAGTGTTCGATTAGTACCAAAGTTAGCATTCGGAATAGACAAAATACATTTAACTCATTCGATGTGGATGCATGTACGAGTGTAAAGTATGCTGACAGGTTTTCGAGAATTTAGAAGCTTTAGTAAACTACCAATGCTGAACGACGACAGTCATCTTTACCATGCCTTCAATAAACCACAACCTGTACCAACCTGAACTGATCCATTCCAGCCTGCTGAGAGTTCTGCTCAGACATCTTTAGTCATGATCCGTTCACATGAATGATTTGACTATTCAACAAAATTGCATTTGTTGTCAGAAATGACTGCATACTTGTACGATTTGTGTGAACGAAGGTTGATGGAGCATATGTAGTGCAGGGCTCTGGACTAATGTATTCACGACATACATGGGCAAGTTAAATTGCACTGCGAGCAACCCATTTTTTAACATATAGATGCTTTGCTGCCTTTCAACTTGCCCTCACTAGTCCCGTGGGCAAGTAACTCAAAATGTTAGTCCGGAGCCCTGGTGTGTTTTCTGTATAACATGTAGTACGTCATTTGCGGGAAGACAACTCTGACCCAGTTACCTGATCGCTGTTCGGTTACTAAGGATTGGGTGCTAGGTTATTGAATTATGCTCAATTATGTACTTGTTCAAACACTAGAATAATTGGCAACTTCAGTTTTGTTTTTTATTTGACCCATATTTATTTCAGAATTGGGTGTTAATAATACTGTTGTGCATCCTTAAAAAGGATATAACGGGTATTGACACAATAAATAGTCCTGAGAAATGTCCATTAACTGTTTTGAGATTTATCGTCAACAACAATCGATTACTATTTTTATGATGTCACCACCAGACAATATGGGTTTGCTAGTTTTGCAGAAATCGGCTAGCGAAAGCGGCGCATTACGTGACAGTGAAATGGCAAATAAAACAACCCGGTGTAACCTGGCACAGTCTACTTGGTAGACTGTTTTTTGTTTTCTAATTGGATTCTAGCTGAATCAAGCAGTTAGAAATTTGCTGGGTTGCTTGTCGAATAAAATGACCTAGCCGGCAGATGTAGACCAAAGTGCCACACTTTTACATAGCCGGGTTAGCAAATAAAATGCCACTATTAATAACTTTTAATGGGTATTAACTGAATTTTGGGTCAGTTAACAGTCCAACTACCCAATAGAGACCCATGATTGTTATATGAATAATGAATGACAGCAACTTGTCAGCCACATTGAAAGCGAAGATTTTTATCACATATTTGGTTCTTAAGCACTCTTGGAGTAATTCTCTGTACACCGCTGGTCACTCGGCTGTCACTGTATGGAGCTTCACTGGCCCTCCGTCACAGCTTGTCACAAGGAGGCTGTATGTTGTCGTCAATGTGAGGAGCTGCGCTACCTTTGGTCTCGCACTGCAGCCAGCCCGTCTCCCACACGGTGGTGATGTCCGTCAGGTCCGGGATCCGGTAGAACCGCGGAACGCCGGTCGGAGGCACCACAATGTGTGTGTCCTCTCCCACGGCAGTCCGGTAGTAGTGCATGGTAATGTCGATGTTGTCCTCAATTCCGCGGACGATGGAATCGGTGATGTTGGTGTCTGAGATCTTGGTACAGATGTCATTGATGTCCATTGATATGGCGTTGAATCTGATGTCGCCGAACACCAGTTTTCTGAAAACCCGGTCAGGAGGGATGAAGGAAAATTTGAAAATGATCGACGCTCGATTTCCTGAGCCTAGGTATGTTTTGCAGTTCGTCCCCATGGTGATGGCTGTGGTGGTTTTATTCATTGTGTAGCATTCAATGGCGTCCCACAAGGAACCGTTTTCGTTTTCCCAAAGGATCATCTTCAGTTCATCACTCATGTCTTGATACTGATAGTTGAACATAACAACTTTTTTGGGGAGATTTCGAACACTGTTGATCTTAATCAGCCTCATCCAATGGGCATCACAGATGTTGGTTGGTGTGGTGCCATCGAAAGTCGGATGGTGGAAGTAGATGCTGACATTCTTGAAGTATCGGTCATCGTGGTAGCTTTCTTCGAATATTGTGGTGGGAACTTCAAAGATTACATTTCCCTGTAGATCTCTCTGTGTTTGTGTGAAGACGAATACCGAACAGGCTCCAGCGAAGGTGAGGAGGAGCCCGAACATGCTGAAGAAATGATAGCAGATGTGGAGATGTGACGTCTTGGTGTGATACTTGAGCTCTGCAATGCTGGCCTTGCTGCAGTACCTCACTAAGGTCACGATGATCCTCACCACCATGCCAAGTATAATGACACTGGCTTTCGTCAGCTGGAACACACTGATGGGATCTTCACGGCAGAGTGCGATGAAGACGTTGATCGAGATCTGCGGAATGTCCTCGGTCCACACAACGACCGCGGTCACCAGATCCACGTTGAACCACGGCTTCCCAGTGAATATCTCCTTACCAAGATTTGCCGTTTCTACGACGAAGGTGATGGTCCCCGCTATCGAGAACACCAGCAGGGCAATGACTGCTCCCTCGTCGGGCAGGCCGTAGACGAGTCCCTGCTCTGCGATGCTGACGTCGGCGTAGAACAGCCAATCGCTGATGAGGTCCACCGAGTCCAGCGCCAGGACCACTATGAACACAATGACCTGCAAGTAGCGATGATGACGAAGCTTCTCTTCCAGTTTCTCCTTGAGTCCGTCGACGTCATCTGCGTCAACGTTGTCATGCCCGCTACTTGTTTGACCTCGGTCTCTAGTCGACATCTCTCTAGCCGTTGTTGAAGGCATGATGGCAACTTTGAATAGACCTATTTAATAAAAGAAAAGTCAAAAGTGTGAATCCTGTTGTTTCTAGATTGTTCAACTCTCAGACTACCATTCCAAAGTTCTGAGTTCAAATCTAATTCAATGATGAGCCCCATGGTGGAGAGGCATTCTGTTAGGAACAATGCGACGATGCAGTGCTGTATATCTGGTCCTGAGAATACAAAACATCTCTTAGTACAAACACGCACTCAACTCAAGATTTTATTCACAAATCCCCATATAAATTTTGAGCATGAGAATGAAATTGTACTCAAAATGTTAAGTGATCTCGGAGCCTATTTGCTTACTCTGTTTCCTTGTGTAACGTCTGTCTGTATTGTAACTTGTAGCACCGCATGTAGAACAGGGCACTAGAGTAACATATGACTGACATACCGGGGCAAGTTAAATTGCACTGTGAGCATTCTGGTTGATTTTTATCATATACAGTCAGACGCCGACATACTGGACTCTGCCGTTTTTTTTTAAAGATATGACTGGTTAGCGAAACAACCGGATATTCGTATCAATCCTTCATCGAGTATATACAGTGGCCCCTCGATATAACACAGTCCAATGCACCGCAGATTCAGATATAATGTCAGACGTGGATCCCATTTTTATTTTTGTTATTACCCTGTAATATTGTATTAGGCAGGTACTATAACATGGAGGGTATGTCATGGACCCCAACTTCAGTGTTATCTCGAGGGGACACTGTAGTAGGAAATCTCTATTTGTTAAAAGTTGACAGGAAAGCGGACAAACCGTAATAATGGAGAGCGTTACAACGGGGTCTGACTGTGGCACCATTGGTGCCTTTGTAACTTGTAGAATCCTGAAATTAGCATGACCATCACAACTGATATTTTCACGATATATAGATACATGTAAACCGCAATTTGTAGCCAATTCTGATAGGGATTTGTGTACCCTTTTCTCATGCTATTTCATTAAACATTGCAGTAATCTTATTAACTAATAATAATCTCAGTAGTAGGCTAATCATTGAAAGTTCTGATGTAATACAGGCAATTGGCAACCAGTTAGCAAAGTTTGTCCTCGGGTGGTATCCCATAAATAGCTTAGTTTTTAATACTGACTTAAGTCGGCCAAACACTAACTTTGCAACATATTTTGACAATGTTTTCTGGATTTGGTTTAGTTAGCAGTTTTAGATTTGGTTTTGATTAAATTTGGCTAACCCAAATACAGAACACTTCAGAATATGTTGAAAACTAAGTACTGTATGTATTTATTTACTGATTACTGTCAGTTAAAAAACTAAACTGTTTATTGAATACGGCCCCTGGCCTGAACTCTTTTCTATTTACTTGCAAGTACATGTACATGTAATTGTACATTTGAGTTGAAATAACAACCAACCTCATTTAGAAAATAAAACGTTATTTGTTGTCTAAGGCCCTTCACAAAAAGATATTGGTTATAATATTAGCAACTAATGTGAGGCATCAGTTTCAGTTAGTTCTAAATTATTATTATTTTGAAGATGTTAGATTGGAAAAAGATATTTGTTGGTGGATTGGTCATTATGAATTAATATTATGATAATGTATCTTTGGTTGGGAGGGTCAAGATAATTTAACCTCATGTTTTTTCATTAACAGCATTACGATCTGTTATCAAATATGGCAAGGATACTGAATCCAGTTGGGACTCACTCCAGATATTTACAGTATATTCATGCTACACAATTACATGATGTTCCAAGCAAATAGTCTTTAATAAATATTAAAAAAGTTGCCACAATTTGGTACTTACATTATGTAAACATTTCATCGTTCCTGTTTGCAATAACTTTAGGTTACATTTTCCAGTTAGTTGTTCCAGGTGATTTAGCCTTGTAACACAACACCAGGTAACGTTTACCTACACCTGCACTAGTCGAGCAGAAAGTATACGTAGTCTTAGTACAGATTATCCCTGTCACAGGCTGGCCGATGCCTAGCCGTGTTTAGTCTGGTGTGTACCACGCAGCCCGCCAATCACAGTTCCTGGCCAAGAAGTGTCGTCGGTCAACAGTTTCCATTTCTGTGCATGTAATTTTATGTTATGTTTATGGCCTTAGTAGTTTCAGGGGTCTACATTAACTTTTTGAGGCACCTCTCCCCTGTGTCCTATGGGACATGTAACTGTATGTAAAAGAATTGTTAATCTGGGCTAGTTCACCTGTCCTGTCCCAGACAGGCGGCCTACCCTTACAGTGGAGCTCTGGGTTTAAGCATTTGGCCAGTAGTGGCATAGTGCTGTCTGTAGGTCAGTGGTTCAAACCCTGGTTCAAGGTTGTCAAACCTAAAGATGTTAAACGATGGTGCTTGTTGTTCCCCTGCTTGGTGTTCAGCGACGGACTGATTGGCTTAGAGATAGTATTATGTCTGAGTGGGGTATCAATGTTTTATTCAGCATGAATATTTTGCCGGCCTACCGATGAAAACAGACGTGGGAAATCATAAAACACGAATATAAGTACACTCTTCATGAAACCCAATGGATAGTTAATGCCTAAACAATCAACATTGTAAAACTTGCATCAATCGTCAACATTCAGAAACTTAAAATATGAATTCAGAAACTTAAAACATTTTTAAAGTTTCGAAATTTTGATGAATGATGCACGTTTTACGATTTTGGTCGTTCAGTCATGAATTATTCGTCATGTTTCAAGAAGAGTGTAGTCATATTCATGTTTTATGGTTTCCAGCATGTGTTTTCATTGGTAGGCTCGTCACAAATGGGTGAAAGATTTCCGCAGCGACGTTAAACTCCATATTCACTCACTCACTCATTGGTAGGCCTGCTGGTTAGTGAGCTAGCATCATTAAACTTATGTAAATCTGGTCAAATACAAGCAGGACATGTATAAAAGTGTGTACCGTAAGTCATGATGTACAAGTTAAATAATTTTGGAAGTGTCTCTGAACACAAATTCACATAACCGATATCTTTGTATTGTTTCACACTGAAGTTACTGTAGAAAACTGCATATTAAATTTACTCTTTTAAAAGAAAGTCTACTCACAGTATTCCTGCGTCAGTTGTATACACAGGTTAGGATGATAACACTGTTCGATACCCAAATACAGCTTATACCTATATAGTTTGTGTATGTACATTTATCATGGCCTGACCAGTGAGTAAACAAACCTGTGGACTGTTCAATTGGAGATCAAAATATACATGGTGACTGTTGTATGTTGGAGACTATCAAAGGTTGTCACTAAGAAATGTCCCAGTTTATTGATAGGTTCACCAGCGAAGATGCACTGAAATGATATTTTAATGAAAAGTATAAGTTGATAGATTTGTAAAACTAAAAGTGCTAGCTAACAGCCGCGGTATTAGAAAACTTGGTACTCTTCTTCTCTGTCGTGAATATCTAACAGCTGTATTGGGCTTCTCCAGTTGATTTCAATATGAAGAAGGTTAATGTAGAATATTAACCTTCTCAGTACTCCAGGCAATCCAAGCTGCCGTACAAAGACATGCTTATGATTTAACTCAGCTGAAGCACTGGAGTAGGATTAACTCACCCAGGTTAGTTGTTAGCTCTCAGTTTTACCAGCACTTCAAATACAGAGACCCAGTCCTCCTAGGTGACATAACAAAGACGACGACGACGTCACAGCTTTCGTTGAAATGCGAGGTCCAAACACTGAGAGTGTTGTGAGACAAACACTGGTGTTTGTGCTGCCAGTTGTGTCGAACATCAACGTGACTAATTGTACACTTTCGCAGTATTATGTGTGTACAATAAGCAACAGAAATACCTCAGTAGTAAGCATGTCACTAGAGCCTATACATAGCCTGCGCCGTTATCAAACTGTTTTCTATACAGTTCTGTTATCTCTGATAAGTTGAGATCGACGAGGCATGCATCAGAATGAAGCAACTGTTATTATTATTTTGTAACAACTAGTATGTACCAGTCACTCCATCCTCTCACCCCAGAGGTACCCCTGTTACGTTAGCACTGCACGGTACCCCTGGCTCACATCTAGGGGAAAACTCACACAAACAGTCTACAGGAGCCATAAATAGAACAATGATACCATCTGTTTCATTGGATAGATTTTTACTTTGTTTTCATCGGGAAAATTATCTCATTGGTTGGCGTTTTGCGCAGGTTTTACCCTTGATGTGAGCCAGAGGTACCGTGCAGTGCTAACGTAATAAGTACCTCTGGGGTGCGAGGATGCAACCACACGTGCACTCACCTGTCTCGTGGTCGGCTATACCGTCAGGCACGTGCGTCAAAGAGTACAGATCTTCCAATGAAGCTTCGCAGCTACGCGAAAGTTTCTTCAATATCAAGCGTTTTCTTCCCATGTATAATACGCCCTCCTGTATGCGAAAGGGTTTAAGAATATTTAAACCACAGTCAATTCCTACAGCCCTACACAGAATCTAAGTTCCAAAATGTTTCATCGATTGTTACCGAATAGTGTAAATTACTGTGGGCACCATCTTGCCTTGGTCACGTGATCTAACTCTGCTGAAACTATGTAATAATATTAAACCGGGTTCGACCCTTCCCTGTGAAGACGTGTAGACATAGGATATGAAATAATTGATATAAATATACTTACCACTTCCAATAACGATTCTTGACATTTTCCACAGTAAGCAAGAAAATACGCCTCATATGTTGGGTCCAGATATGCGGCAAAATCCTAAAAGGACAAAATAATATGTATTCACGTTTACATGATGTTGGACCTATGTTTAGAGGATGCACTGTACGCGAAGAAGTGTATTTTTAGTATCCCAATCCGGCATATTGTAGCATGATTTATTTGCCGTGATATAAGCGAAAGAATCTTGAAAGCGGTCCTAAATACCAATTTAAAATACAAATTAGTATAATAATATATAGGATAATAAATATTGGCTACAAGTATTATTAATAATACATTTGATTATTTCTTGATATTTCACAACAAACTGAAAGAGTAAAAACAAATCATATAATTTCGATTTTTCACGTACTTACTCTTGTGTCAGCGGATAGATCTATGATATCAATACGCTCTTTTCCCACTGAGTAAATCGGCAAGGCATTGTCTATATCACTATTTATATGTAGGTGCAGAGTGTATGATGAGTTGTCTTCCCTTAGTAGAACAGTCAGTATCTGTGGAAATCTGCATTCACTTCTTTTGTCAAATGAAGTTTGGAATTTCAGTGGTTTCACACCCAGCTCACCAACTACAACAAGTAAAAGACGTCATTGTATTTCCTTTTTTATTAAGCCATAGATCTACTTAAAACAATCAGATGGACATAATTAATGAGCTAGAAATAATAGATTAATGTAGAAATGAAATTATGGAGAAAAAAAAGATGCAATGCACAATTTAAACTATCATCCTAATACATGAATCCGGTGGCTTGAAACATATTACTTAATCCAATATGTACACATCTGTGTCTACAGACAATAGTCTGGTTGCTAAGTCCAAAAAGAGAGGTTTTTGCTTCACCCCCCGTCAAACATTTGGGAAACAGTTGTTTCTTATGCCAAATTGCCTGAATTTTCCAAATATGCTTGTTTCCAAAGCGGCAAATACCCTATATGGACCTTAAATTGGGCGTTTCCATGGTAACATGCATAATTTTAGAGACCGGCATGCAAACACTTAAATTGACCATATCTCCCTCAATATTTGAGATATAGATATGGAATTTGTATATAAAATGTAGCTTATGCATCGGCTATTAGCGATTCATATTCAAAAAAATAATTAACTAATTTGCATATTAATTATTTTGTACAAAAAAGCAGTATTTTGCCAAAAAATCCATTATTACCTATTTTCGAACTCTGTGAAATTTATAATATATGTATATTCAAGTTAAAATATATACCAATGTGTTCTACAATAATAGATGGTTACAGTGATACCAAATTAATTACTTTAAAATATTCCTAAGTTGGTACCAAAATCGTTTCCATGGCAACACATAGTAAATTAAAGCCCGGCATCGCTAAATAGTAAACTGGTCATAACTCCCACAGTTTTTGACATACATACATGCATTTTGTACCAAGATGGAACTTATGCATTTAGGATTAACCCTACACAATTAACCTTAATTAGATAATTAACAGATTTATTAATTATTACAGAAATGAAAAATAAATCGAAAAAATATTTAGATGCCTATTTTCAAACTCAATAAAAACTAGGAAATAGGCATAATCAAATACAAAAAAATACAAACCAATGTGTTCTACAACAAGAGATGATTATTATAATACCAAATGTATTACTTTAATACGTCCAAGTTGATAATAGAGTCATTTCTGTTCCAGCGAAAAATCAGAAACAGACATGCAAAACATTAAATATACCATATCTCCCTTCTTGATGAAAGATATATAGGAAATGTGTTCCCAAATCGAGTATGTATGATGCAGTAGTACTTGTTATCTAAACATTATAATTAGCTTGTTTACATACTAATTAGTTATCATATAAAAGCAAAACATAGTTTTTAAAATATCATTTTACTGATAACCATATCCTTCCATTATTCTTATGGTACTGCATGGTGATTCAATAAAACCAGTTCGTGGTAACACTGCAAGATATGTCATTGTTAGTTTATGTCTTACTTGTCTCATGTTTCAAATGTTCTTATTCATCATTACTGTCTGCAACCTGGTCGTCCTCAGCTTCTATGTACCGTCCAGAGTCCTCAGAGTTTTCACAATCTGCTGCTGAACATCCACATGCGTCTGTGCAAGGAAAACCTTTATTCTTGCATGAGCATCGTCGAGTGTCACACCTTTTGCATGACTTACAGCTCACCATTTGCAGCAGAGCTTTTGGTGCCGGATCCTTTGTCATCCACACGACAGATATTTTGTTACCTTCCACTATCCATCCATGTCCATTCGGGCTTGGAGCTTCAAATTTGGCATTCAGAGCATTCTTCCATATGTAGCACTGATAGTTTGCTCTGCGGATGTGAAGAGTAAGAGCATCTTGTGTGGGTGGTATTTCATGAGCTTCTGCTCCCTTTGACAACTTTCTGTACCTAGCCTCATTCACACTGGTTGCATTTGGCTCATCATAGATGCAGCAAAGAGCTTTTTCACATTTTGCCAGCAGGTCTGTTGAAATGTCAAGTCGATCGCCCAGGTGAGTCATTGCCGACATGAAAGCTGCATCTTTCTTCATCAACTTGAAGAAGGTCTTCTTCCCTTTCCCACAGAAACTGCTGGTTGTATCGCATCCTGAGAATGCGTGCATACCAGGAAGTGCTTTGCACACATCTTCACCCAGTTTCCTGCATATTGCTGGAATGTCAATGTATTTCCATCGTTTCTGGGTAGCCTGTCTGTTGATAATCAGGGGGATGTCAATTCCGTCCTGGAAGTGGACAGCAAGGACGACTACATCAGTGTCAGACGTTTTTAGAACAATTGATCTGAAGCTTCCAGTGTCCGCAATGTGTTTGCAATGCAACAGTAGTCTTGTGTCAGCTTCTTCAGCAGAGCATGTCAACGAGGGAACAGCATCTTGGCGCATTGAGTTCTCATTCACCTTCAATCTGTGGCATTCTTTGCCGTGACAGACAAAAAGAGATGTGTCCATGATGATATTCGAATATCCTGCAATGTCTTTGGACCATTCATCCACCAGAAATTCAGGAAGATCCTGTTTGTTGTCTGCGTTTGACATGAAATTTCCCCAGTCTTTGGGTGCCTTCTGAGCTCCACTGGTAATCACATATCTAATGCCTGGCAGTTTGCTTCTCCTCTCACGTTCTATGTTCTTGATGGAGTGTGAATTGTAGTTGTCAATCACAAGGTCTATTCTTTTAGGCTGGGGAACAATTGCTTTGCAAGCACCAGAGAAAACACTTCAAATAGGTCAAATTCTCTAGATCTAGCAATGAATACCAATTTGCAGAAGAATGAGCGGTCTGCCTTGATGATGAAGTCTCTCCCTACTACTTTCATCTGATGCTCAACTGTTTGTGTAGTGAAAGTTTGAAGTTTTTGTTTCGGAAGTGTGTCAAAGAATGATGCTTCAGAGGACTCTGATGATTCAGCCTTGATGAGCCTTGTTTTTACAAACGTTTCACAAAGTTCATCCCCTCTCTCTTGTACAGAGTGAGTGAGTGAGTGAATATGGAGTTTAACGTCGCTGCGAGAATCTTTCACCCATTTGCGACGATCTTGTACAGAGAAAAGAAACTCTTCAGTTTTGTCTTCAGCGGTTATTCTTGTTGAAATTGAAGTCAACCTTTCTGATGAAGAAAACGGGTTCAACATGGCACCAATGACCTCCACTACCTTTCTCACATCGCTCTCATCTGTCTTTATCCGAGAGAGTCCTGCTTCTTTGTGGAGCCACTTGCATTCATCTGCGATGCCAGCATATCTTTTTATGTTCTCAGTTATTTGTGAGCGGTCAGCTGTAGTTTCAATCCACCTGCCAACTGCCTCTGCATTTCTGCTTTTCCCAACAATACCTCCTGGTATTTTGCTGCTCTTGTTGATTGTTTCTTCAATAGATTGATCCTCTGGGATCTTCGTAAATGGGTTCTTGTTTGACAGTTGAACACCAAACTGGCCATGTGTTAACTGTTTCTGCACAGTGGGGTGGGTGCTGGCAAGGTTTTGCATGCTGCAGAAATATTACGCCCCATATCTTGCATAATTGACGTTTTATAATGCAAAGAAAAAGGGTAGCATCTCTCGGCAAGCTGCCAGGTGCAACTCCCAATTTCCTTCTCTCGTAGCCCTGATGAATGCTAAGAGCAATTCTACCATCCTTTCTAGCATATTTGGAAAATTCAGGCCATTTGGCATAAGAAACAACTGTTTCCCAAACGGGGGTGAAGCAAAAACTTTTTCTAGAGGGCTTTTGAGACTTAGCAACCAGACTAACATATTATTGCATAATAACATGCCTAGAAATGTAACGGACCGGATCGTGTAGGGTCACCTTCATTTTGGCCTCTGGCTCCAGGACTAAATTAATCCTGTACAATTTAATTATATAACTCTCTGTTTATTATTTATATGATTTGTTTTTTACTGTACAATAAATATGCTTATATTTTGCAATTTAACACTCCATATTAATACATATAACGCAAAAAGTGGGGTTGTATTATATAACAAGAAGTTACTACACGATGAGACCCTGACATATACTGAACACAATTAATTAAGGGCCAGGAGACATTTTGGACATGTACATTTCGTGTCATTATTGTTTTAGCAACGTAACATTTACAAACTGTTACAAGGTGTGGGTCTTCCTCGGGAACTAGCAGACACATTGGAAGAACAATGGTAACCAGATTCATCAAGCTGAGTTCAAACCTTGGTGGAAAGTTTCCCCACCTAGACTAATCTGTATCAATTTGTTCTTTTAACGTTATGTATAATACTAGGTGAGACGTAAATACACACCCATATGTCTGTCTGTATGTCTGCCTGTCTGCCTGTCTGTCTGATAATAATACGTGTTAATTGGACGTAAATTACATTTTGAAAATACCTTTAACTCGTGTAATCCTCAATAGCCAGACAGACAATTTATGTATGTCTCACATGTGTATAACAATAACATCGCATACCAGAGACATGCCTTAGGGCATGAGGAAACCCACAGCATCCATAGCGCTGAAGGTTGTAGTAAACCTGCGAACACAGGCTGGGGCTGACAGGCCAAAACTGACAACTGCATTGCCACGGTACAGACAGCACATTGATGCCGGACTCGTCTCGTGACGGGATGTTAGCCTCCTTACAGGTACCGGAACATTTGTCTCCGAAGTCCAAACGTTGTACCATTGCGTTTCCTGTAATTACCAAGTAACACGTAAGAAAATGTTCAAAGGAGATGCACGTGGATTAGGATTTCCTATCACTTCCGGTGGAAGCACGAACAGAGCATGCAGCATGTGAGACCAAAGTCAATTGAATTAACATGTCTGATCATATCCATTTGGCATTACGAGAATTCGAGTTCAATTTTGTTTGTTGGAGGGTGGCTACCACTGACACCGTCCTATACATTCTATATGCTCTGCAACTTCTCAACTATCATACAAAATAATATTTTAAAACCATATTAACAAATTATTTCCTAAGCGAGTTAACACTAAGCAGGCTGTGAAGTTGAACTAGCTAAATGGTAAACGAACTAAGATGATTAATAAATACAGAACCAAGAGCCAAGGGTATCTTTTCTCGAAGGTTTCATATCCGCTATGAGACCAATTACGCTGTCGTACGTACACGATCTCCATGTTTACGAGATCGGCACGAGAGTGCTTAGTGTCTCGTAGTATATACGAGAGCTTCGAGAAACGACACCAAGACTCTTCCATTTAACATATTTTTGGAGTCAATCCGATAGGAACGTTTCGGATGAGGTTCATCTGACTGTGTCTGCTGAAACGTGTGTCAGAATGTAACACGACACTGAACGTCAGTTTTTCCTCGGCTTCGTTTTGTTGGTTTACTCGGGACAGTCTGTAAGAAGAAGCCACACAAACAGGCGGCTAAAACCAGAGATGAGCATGGCCGGAATCCCTACCACCGTCACTGTGGACACACTGCTCGTACTCATTTAATCTTCAGGACCACTCCCACGCAACTAATGTTAAAGTGGGAAATGTCAGAACCGTCGGGCATGAGGGATGCACATTTCACGATATAGATGTACTACTTCAGAAACATAAATGTATCTTTCTCTTATTAGCCTCACCACTAGCTGTGCAGTTTGGCTCGGAGATAGTGATGAAAAATTGTCCATGAGTCATTCAATCAATAATACCAGATTCACTCTAGAGTATCATTTATGGCGGATTTCATTGGTGATTCGAACAACGATATATATATATATATATATATATATATATATATATATATATATGTGCA
>JAUTBQ010010350.1:0-19539 GCA_032361185.1 Lepetodrilus ovalis
AGTCTTCTGGTAGTTTCCCGTGTATGACGCATATGGGCGCACGTACATAGTTTTAGATGCGCCTGAATGAGCAGTCATGTGATATTTATCATGAGACTTTGACTCCCTATAAAGAAAGGAAACAAAAGACCCATATGAACATTTGGGATAGGTCATTTAATGGATATGACAATATACAATGTAAAATGAGTAGTTTCCACACAAATATCAGAACATATTGATACTTTGTAGTAGGTAGCAAACACAATATTCATATCCATATAGAAATTGTAAATTGTTCAAAGTCAAATATAGGACGAAACACTATGGAACTATACATAGTGTAACACAAAAATGTTCCTTTCTGGAAGGCTACCAAACAACATAGCCTGGGCATGCTGTGACTGGACATTTCTCGTCCTGTCCTAGTCAAATGTTTTAAGCATCTTGTGCCTGCCTTGAACAGAAAGAAGAGGAAAGAAATGAATTAATTTCTTTTCTTTCGACCAATAGGAAGGACCAATAGGAAGGTCTGTGCGTTAAGCGTGCATGGCCATCCATCCAATCGGGTGGCGTCGCTGAAAATCCTAACTATCGGTTGTTGGGCAGTCATTGTTTTTTTCAAAACTAATTGTAGATACTTCCACTAAACACATGGAAGGAAACCATTTCTGGTTTCCATGGTTACTACACCTGATTAAGTCTGGCTGTCACCACCAATAATGACAATGATTTATGCATCACACACATGCACATGGCATTGATAGTAATTAAAGGTATGTACATACATGTTACAATTACACATATACATATTATACATATACATACAGTGTCCCCTCGATATACCCCCCTCCCCCCACATTATAGTACCCTCCTTATACGATATTACAGGGAAATAAGAAAAATAGAAATGGGATCCACGTCTGACCCCGCCTTATATCCGAATCCACTGTGTATCGGATCGTGTTATATCGAGGGGGCACTGTATATATATATATCTCTCTGAAAATGAATGTGCACAAGGGAAAACACACAATAGAGCACTTGTTCTGGTCTATTCAAATGATGTCATGACTATTAATGGTCAAATGGTCATATGATACAATACGTAAAAACAAATACCATAGTGAGAAAAAGCAACAGATGCAAAATAGTCGTCACATACTAGCACTATAAACATTCAGCATAGCAAAAACGGGGGTGTTGGGGAAAGAGGGAGGGTGGCGAATGGGGTGGGGGTAGGGTAATTAAACAAATTCAACATGATCTTTGCCAAGTCACATCCAAAAGGTACAAAACTGAAACCAGTAAACGGCAGTATTTTCACGGTTGGTTGCCCAGCGTTCTCGCCTCTCACTCTCTGTCTGTCTGTCTGTGTAGTTCTGCTGTCAGCCAGCTACACCAGTGGGCATACACACACACACACACGTCCACATCTGTGGACACCTGGTGGACGCCCGCTGACCTGTACTCTATCTCAGTCACAAATCTGAGTCCATGGTAGTCAGCCACTGACTGCTCAGCTCCTTGTCAGACACTCGAGGTCCTTCTTGTCCTCTTCCTTCCTCGTCCTCAGCCTCCTTCTGACACAGGAGCACACACAACAAGCACATGCTGAGGACAAAGTTATCGCTGGGCTTCCACCTCCATGTTTTTGGGCGAGTGAGACAGCTGTTGTGGGGACGAGGCGTATGGCGATGATCCGAACTTTTCTGTGGTGGACAGCTTGGACAGTGCTAGCAGTGTGTCGGGGAAGTTTGGAGGTGTTGCTGGGGTGTTGGCAGGTGTACAGAGCTGAAACAAACAACACACAGTTAGCATGGTTATGGAAGCTAGTAATGCATTGTGTGTAACCCATGGAATACATGTACTATCCCATTTTGTTATTTAGTACCTGTATTCGTTTGCGGGAGACCGTGTCTACAGGAAGCTCATACTAAAATACAGAGGAAAACACAACTTTTCTGTCCTGGGCTCCACACTAACATCTTGAGGTGTCTGCAGGGCTGGTTACCATGGTTACATGGCAACATAGGTGCTATGTGTTAAAACAAAAGGTTGCCCGCAGTGCACTTTAACTTGCCCCCTGTTCGTCGGTCATATGTTAGTATGCAGCCCGCCGTCATGATTGGTCACAGAGCCAATGAGCACCCCATCCACGACCCCCAACCACAGCTAAGACCAACCAGTGTCCAACTGTTACTAGATAGTGATCACAGAGCTCCAGACTAACGTTTTGAGTTGGGGCAACTTGTAAAGGCACCAAAGCAACTATGTGCCAAAAAATAGGTTGCCCGCAGTGCAATTTAACTTGCCCCTGTACGTTGGGCATACCTTAGTCCAGAGCCCTGGATCATATACCATGTATACCTGGTAGACCAATAAATGAACCTTCTCTCCTGCTGGCAGCCAGATTTTATGCCTCGGCTACTGTTGAATGACACGAACCATCAGTGGACCTGGGTACCCTTTCACAAAACTCTCTTATTCACTAAGCAACCATAGTGCTCTTTGAAGTGCATTAGATATTGGCAAAGAGAGCATTATGGTCTTGTAGTGCATAAGAGAGCTTTGTGAAAGGATACCCTGTGCAATGGACCTAGCACGCTGCCAAATGAATGAATCTATGATTGGTGCTACCATCGATATATCATGTACAGTTCTATGAAAGACAGCCTTTTCAGTTGTTAATTTTTTTTAATGGGTACATATTTTTATTTTTTTTATCAGCCACATCCTCTCACCCCAGAGGAACCTGTTACGTTAGCACGGCTCACATCTAGGGGAAAACCTGCGCAAACAGTCTACATGAGCAATAAATAGAACAATGGTAACATTTGTTTCATTGGATAGATATTTATGGCATTTTCATCGGGAAAATGATCTCATTGCTTGGCGTTTTGGGGTACTGTGTAGTGCTAACGTATTAAGTACCTCTAGGGTGCTAGGATGGTGTAGCCATAGCTGGCACCGACAAATTCAGTAATTTATAGTCAGTGGTTGTCGTCACTAATTTATTGGTAAGCATTGTAATGGACATCACACTGGGTGTCTTTCTTTCTTTCTATTTTTTATTTAATATATATCTTACTTAATATTTTTTAAGACCCACAATTATATGTTCCAGATGTTTATGCACACATCTGTGAAAGTAGCAGGCAGTCACTTTGTGGCATGTTAATTATCACCTTAACAGCATAACATGTCATCACTTCACAGTTAACATGCAACTCATAGGATCAGATATTTCTGAATTCAACCTGTATAGATACATTGATAAAGCTCTGGTGTCAGTTTTTCAAAAGGGTCGCAACTGTAGTCTGGGCATAAATCCGTGTGTGTGCCATGCCTATACTATAGCAGTAAATGATATACGCCTTGATACACCTAGGATCCTTCTGTGAAACTCTGGCCAGGATCGTGCTCGTGGTTTTATATATATATTTTGTAAATTGAGGTTTAGAGCTGCTTTCAAGAATCTTTCACTTATGTTATGGCTTGTCAGTATAGGGCAGGAGGAAACCCGCAACATCTGTAGAGCTAAATGGTGCAGTAAACCTGCTAGCACAAGCACCACTGGTACCAACAAACCAAGGATGATAACCTACATTGTCACTCTACAGACAGCTCATCCTATCAATTTTGCATCAGAAAGGTAACTTTTGAGAACATCGATGCTAGGACCCCATGGCTGGATTTGAACTTGGGGCCTTTGGCTCCGAAGTTTACTGTCTACCATTGTGCTACAACCTGAAACTATAACCTGGCACAGGTGTTAGTTGCCATTAAACAGCAACCATCAGAATCATTACTACCTTGCTCATAGCTTTCAGACATGGGAAGGTATGATTTTTGATTGAATTATTGCTTTACGTTGCAGCGGGAATATCTCACCCATAGGCGACGGCGGGGAAGTTATGAACCCCAGTGGAGAATACCGTAAGATGAATGCATCATCTTCAATAAACATAGATCTACATAAAATAATTTTAATACAGTGTCCCCTCGATATAACGCTGTATTTGGGGTCCATGACATACACCCCACCTTATAGTACCAGCCTTATAGGATAGTACAGGTAAATAACAAAAATAAAAATGGGATCCACATCTGACCCAGCCTTATATCCGAATCCGTTCTGTATCGAACAGTGTTATATCAAGGGGACACTGTATGTAAAAAATCTACCTATGGTATGAATTAGTTGAAAATGCATGGTGAGAAAGTTCATCAAACAGAAAAGCTGTCAATATACTTTTTTTTTCTCTATCTCTCTATTCTTTGCAATATTCTCTCCATAATGTAATAAATAGAAATGCTAGTAAAGAACAAATTTTCATCTTTATACAAATAATTGAAGAGAAAGCATACATATAACGGAAACAGCATTGACTTTGTTTAGACACAATGAAATGTAAAAATATATCCCAAATAAAGTTGATCTGTTTCCTTACCCGAGCCCTATAATCTTCAACTGCTTCAATATTTGACGTGTCACCAAGCTTGTCATCAAGGTTGTTATTTTCTTCATCAAATTTTGTTTCCAATTTTGTAACCTCATCTTCCATCAAATCCAAGTTTTGGTTTATGAGGGACAGCTGTGTTAATTCAATATTAGTACTGATTAATGCTACAGCATGAGTAGTGAAAACAGTAGACGGTAGACATGAATGTGTATGGATGAATCACTCCTTAACCCTCTCACTGCTGCAGGCAACTGAAGATGCCCTAAAGAGTTGCTTGTGCATAATCCAGCATGGAGAGAGCTAAAGTAATACTACCACCACCCCCCAGAATACTAGTAACGACTATTATACATATTTCATACATATGACTGTTAATGTGCTATGGGGTCTGTAAACAAATAATTAATAAGATAAACATATTCAGGGTCAACTTTCACTAAGCAATTGCATTCACAATCATAGCAAGCCAATGTCAAACAACATCAATTTCTACAATTGGTTTTGTGAAACTGGTCCTGGATGTGTAATTGTTACAATCAGAAAGAATCTTGAGATGGTTAGCAACTAAAAGTGAATTGAAATCTGTGCCAAAAAAATATTGAGTGATTTTTAAATGAAGATGATAATTATTTTCTAAATGAGACAAATAACATCATTTCAATTATTACTACATTTTATCTTGTGCTATTTTTCATATTTTCCAATAATAAATCTCTAATACATAGAAATATTACAATTTCTTAATGTCACACTGACCTCTTCTGCTGTTCCCAGCATGGTCTCTGCTGCTGAGGTGATGTTGCCTCTGGCAGTAGCCACCTTGTCGCTCAAGTTACTAAGGTTCTGTTCGTTTTTCTGTTGCTGTAGCACTTCACTAGACGCATGGTAATCTAGGGAAAACAGAACATTTAATCAATGCCTGTTGCAATAGCTCCACTTGTGATCTAAACATCTTATTTACCATAAGCCTTAGTTTCTAAAGGTGTCTTCTGCAGGCACTGATGCAGAATTGTCTTGGACGGTTCAAACTCGGAACATTTAGTTGAGAAGGCGAACACTTTACCACCGTGCTACCTCCTGTTCCAATTCAATTCTGTTTCATATTTTGATACTAACTTAGCTCAGTGCACCTTTAAATCTCTGTTTGCCTGCAGCAGGGAGAGAGTTAGTGCTGGTTGCTGACAACTCAAATCAATATGTTTCTAGGAAGGAGGACAGTCTAAGATATCTCACCTAGCTGATCTGACTCCACAATGACTTGAGCGGTAGACTTGGTTTCCCCGGCAATATTCCTGGCGACGACACAATACTCGGCATCGTCGTCAAGCGTTGCGTTGTCAATCGTTAAGATGTAGTCACGGTTGCCAAACTTTTCTGTAATGCAAAGATTTATTTTCCTAGATTTAAACTTTTGTTGCAATACTTGGAAGTAGGTCAAGAAGTTATTTTGTTTTATTTTTGTAAAAGGAAGTTACTTGGGATTGAACTCTAATATTTTGCTAAATAAACGTAATTCCACCAAATCATACAACAATCAATAATTGGATATCTTCCAAAGTCATGTATTCAACATTCTACGTTTGTTAAGTTCCCACTGTTCAGCACCAACGCAAGACTGAAACCTCACGTTGAATAAACCGACATATTTATTGGCCACATCAGGGGACGCAATCCAAAACAAAATATGCGTTATTTCCCTTAGACTATAGCTGTACAGCCCCACTTTGAAGTTCTCTCAATACCGCTCAACATCAACATACCTATTCTGCAGGCCTTGGTACTCTTTAGAAGCCTGCCATCTTTATACCAGGTAACTCTCGGTTGTGGATACCCTTTGACCTTACACCTGAACTTTACACTCCGACATTCCTTGACCTCAATGTCTTGAATGTCCTTGATGAACTCAGGTTTCTTCAACTCTTGTTTGTTATCTGTCAAAAAAAAGTCATATATTACTTTCAATTTTCAATTTCTCAAGCTTCTAGGCCGGGTTTAGTGGCTAGATGCCATACCTGTTACTGTAATGATGAAGTGGGTAGGTTTGTTTTTTTGTTGTTGTTTTT
Source organism: Lepetodrilus ovalis (assembly GCA_032361185.1). Lineage (NCBI taxonomy): Eukaryota > Metazoa > Mollusca > Gastropoda > Lepetellida > Lepetodrilidae > Lepetodrilus > Lepetodrilus ovalis. The sequence continues at coordinate 6,509 of JAUTBQ010010350.1, forward strand.
TTTGCAATGGGGTTTAGAGTTGAATGTTGCAGTAAACTGTGAACACGAGCTGGTACTAACAGACCAAGGATGATATATGTATTGCCACTCTACAGACAGTGCATTCTATCAATATCGCATCAGTAATGTAACTTTTGCAAACATTGATGCCGGGGCCCCCAGGGCAGGATTTGAACTCGGTAACTTTGGCTCTGACTTTCTACCACTGTGCTACATCCCACCCCCTAAGTGGATAGATGTCCTGCCTATTACTGTGACTATGAAGTGGCTACCGTAGGTGTCCTACCTGTTACTGTGACAATGAAGTACTGGGTGTCCTGCCTATTACTGTGACTATGAAGTGGCTATCGTAGGTGTCCTACCTGTTACTGTGACGTTGAAGTACTGGATGTCCTACCTGTTACTGTGACAATGAAGTGTCTACCGTAGGTGTCCTACCTGTTACTGTGACTATGAAGTACTGGGTACAGCGGCCCTGATCACTCAGCGCTATGGCCATGTACTGTCCGCCCTGGTCCTTCCTCAGGTTGTACAGGGTGATGTTGTGTCTGTCGTTGTCGCTGATGATGTCCACGTCCTCAGAGTCTTCCAGTTCGTCCACTTCTGAGTTCTCTCGGTACCAGAACACATCTGTAAAGGGAGATAACTCGTGATAATAGTCACTTCAGTGAAAAAGTCAAATGTAATACTGATTGACTTATTTTTTAAATCGCTGCAGGAATCTTTTTTTTATGTGATGGTCACGAGTAATACTCATAATAATAAAAACATGCCAAAGCAGCGTAGTAATTATATATTGTTTTAAATTCACAATAATGAGAAAATATCCTAAAATAATAACTTGGAAATAAAATGTTGTAGAGAAAAACTAGAAATGTAAAAAAAAGTTTAATTTTAAAATTGAAGGAATATACCAGTAATCTGGAAAACTCGATTAGTATTTTTCTTTTGGAACAGATGTATTAAAGATATGTGTCCTATCCATTGATAAATATATGCTCACAGGTTTTCTACAGAACTGTCATGGATTTACTAGTTACTAGTGTTCCAAAGTTCCTCCTGGCATAAAAACTGATAACAATGATATTTTATGAGGGCTTCAATTTCGCAATTGTCATACATGTCTCACCCATGTGTTTCATTTTAACACAAGGTCATGGGGAAGATATGACTGTCTTACATACTCATAAAAACTTCATAGATCTACAGAATAGCTTTGGGTCAAGTAAAAAAAAAAAAATCAATAAGCCAGTAACATGTTTTTAAGCATAGATACACAAGTCTATATCGTAGTGGTTATTACCACTCAGTCTTTCAGCATACCTACAGAATACTACTGATAGATGATAGGCAATATAGCGGAAGATGTATGGCTGGAAGATTGATGCTAATCAATTGCTACATCAAACTGGGTTATAGCCAGTGGACAAGAATTCATAAAAGGCTCAAAATATCTCCTAGGTCATCATATATAGGTAGCTATCATTATAGACAGGGTGATTCTGAGATAGTAATAGAAGAGAAAGAGAATAATACAAAAGATCAAACTCTGACAACATTGCAAAAAAACCTTAAGCACAAATAAAGTATGAAAATAGTGCTCACTGACATTTGGAATATGACTGAATTGGTGGAAGTCAAAGAAAAAGAAATTCACAACAGCAAGAGCATACCAGGAGACAATGATAATATTAATAAATATTCTAATTTTCCTTTTTTTTAGATAAATGAATTTGAAAATGCCAATACAATTCATATTTTATGGCTCTTGGGGAAAATATTAAATATTTTGGTTTCAGCTGACAAGAACTGTCTACATGTAGGATGATCTATATTTCAATAATTGTGATCATGAAAAAGACTCATTGTATATTGTCATTACCAACCAAAATTTCAACAACAACAAAATAAATGAAGTGGATATGATTTTACTTCCATGTTATATGTATAAAAAGTGCAATTGTTAGTAAAGAAAATATTGAAACCTTTCTATACCAGTATACTGTAGTCCAAAAAGAAAGAAAAATACTAAAACAATACTTCCTGGAATCTTCATGAGGCAGGTAGAAAGAATAAGGAATATATAAATATACACTCATAAAAGTTTACAAATAAGTAAATCTTGTGTTGTTTTAGTCAATACTCATCCCACAGTGTTTCATGTTCAATGGCATACATATTTAATACAAATATCGCTGTTTTTAATTACCTATTATGAAAGTTAAATTTTTATAAGCATGACATTCTAATGTTTAAATATCTCTAGGTATCAGAAATACAAATTAAATTAAATAAAATCAAACTAGAATTATGTAAATATAAATCCTAATTCATAATTTGAATACATAATTATTTCAGATTTCTAGAATATGCAAGTTCATCATGTGGAACTAAAAATAATTAGATTCTAAATTGCACAATATTTTAATAAATGTTAATGTTGGTGTATTTTGAACCATGTTGATGTCTTGACAAGATGTCCGCTCAGGTTACTCACCAACAGCTGACGTTCCGCCGACTCTACAAGATATCCTCAATGGTTCGCCCTCTGCGATGGTGACACTCTCCGGCGGCATAATAAACGTGGGATCGTCGCCATCTGCCGGCACAAAGTCCTCCAACAACTTCAGAGTTTCTAACTTGGGATCGTTCGACCCCACGAGTCCTAGGTCACCTCGACCCAGGATAGGCCCCAGGTCAGATGGTAAAGCACCAGATAATAGCTTGGAACTGCTCCCGGAGTCCAGGTCGGAATCCGTCTGCACGGAAGTCGTGGAATGTTTCCGGGATATCCTGGCGAGTTCCTCGGATGTTTTTGCGTAAAATGTGTTTTCGTCGTCGCTGAAATCCTCGAGACTGTGTCTCTCCCCATCGGCATCAGAGAGGTCCGACAGTTGGTCAGCATCTCTGAAATATACGTCATCAATGCATGACATTCTGTTCCATATAATTAATGTTATCTTACGAGAGTCGTAACAAATACTTGTGCTAGCAGTGTCATGGTTCTGATCAATGTGGTATTTATTTATTTATTTATTTTTTGTAATGGGGTTTAGAGTCGCTTTCTAGAATCTTTCACTAACATTGATGCGACTTTCTAGTTTAGGGCAGGAGGAAACCCGCAACATCCGTAGCTAGCCCTGGCTGGTACTGACAGACCAAGGATGATATCTGTAGTGCCACTCTACAGACAGTGCATCCTATCAATATCGCGTCAGAAATATAACTTCTGCCAACATGAATGCTGGGCCTCTACCCACCCACCCACCCCCACCCCACGGGGCAGGATTTGAACTCGGTACCTTTGGCACCAAAGTCCAACGTTCTGCCGCTGCACTACATCCCGCCCCCGTTCCTTTAATAACACAGTGTGTGAGGAGTACTTGGAGCATTCGGAGCATTGTACCGTGGCAAAAGGACTGACCACCCTCTCTGACAGCAATGCTATATTGCAGTGTTCTGTCTAAGCACTGGGCACCTCGTCGCCGGAGACGTACCTGGAACACTCCCTGGGCGTCGGCAGCAACAGCAGCGTGAAGTGGTGTCCGTCCCGTGCTGTCCTGCGTGTTGGGGTCGGCACCAGCGTCCAGCAACGTCTTGGCAGCGTCGGCGCGCGCATACCTGGCCGCCAGGTGCAACGACGTCTCACCTGCACAAATACATCCAAAGGTGTTAAAACAATTTATACTTGATGTCCTCGTGGAATTCTGAACATCATGTTCATAATTTAACATTTTTGCTGCCAGGAATCTTTCACCTATTTGCGACGACCTGCCTCAATACATATAATGTTGTACGTGGCATCAGAGACATTCTCAAACTCACCAGTGCGGTCTGTCTGAGAGTTGATGGCTGCCCCCTGCATCAGCAGACTGGTAATGATGTCGCAGGAACGGTCCTCGCCCTCTCCGCTCTCCCCTGACCCAGAACCAGAGCCGCTGTCGTCCTCGTAGCCCTCCAGTCCTCCACCTCGGAACGACGCCAGCATCAGAGGAGTGAAGCCGTCTGAAAACACAACCCTGTCTGTGAAAACACAACCCTGTCTGTGAAAACACAACCACGTCTGTGAAAACACAACCCTGTCTGTGAAAACACAACCCTATCTGTGTATATATGTAGACCATAACAAAAGCTCAGCGATCTTTGATGATTGCAATATATTTGATGTCAAGACAGATCTTAAGTGACTCCTCACTAGTATGCTAACTGTGCAATGTTGGATTTTGAAAATCATCTGTGCGAGCTAAGTGGCAGTCATATAGCATGCAGGGATGCCGTAGTACACTACGATATCGGCTTGCTGAGATGACACACAGAGCTGACTCGCCGTGTTTCATTCCCAGTCTGCTACCGGCTTTAGCATATAGGTACATTATTCCTTCATATATCATTTGGCCTAAAAGAGGAATTGTCATCCAAGCTCAAATAGATAACTAGGAAATATTAACACCAAAATAATTCGGCGATTTAGTACTTGGGGATTTTACTACGCCATTCAAGTTATATTCATTGCATGTGTACGTGAGTTTGTGGCTGATGCTGTTTGAGTGCTGACCTGGTCCGCGGACGTCCACGTCTTTGTTGTCCATGTGGTCGTCACCCTGTGGGGGTGTCAGCGCCAGGATGGATGGCTTGGGGATGTTGGCGGCCTCCAGGTGCTGCTGTGTCCACTGCCGCGTGTCACCCTGGTCGAAGTCCATACACACCGCCTGGTCATGGATCGGCTCAATCTGCAACACGGCAATTAGTAATATTATAATAACAATAGTGAATTAATTAGTGCTTTATGTCGCAGCAGGACTATTTCACCCATACATGACAATAATAATAATAATAACGATAAAAATAAAAATAAAAATATACGTAATAATAATAATAATAATAATATAGTAATAATAATAATAATAATAATAATAGTAATAATAATCCACCATTCTCTGTAACATATGCTTATTATCCTATTACTAAAAGGTCTCATGCAGTCATACAACAGTTATATAACTTAATAACAACACGATTTTCTTAAATTATGATGGTACCAGTAAATATCACTGATTGGAGAGAGAACATTGATTGGAGAGACAGAACATTGATCAGAGAAAGAAAACATTGGGGACAGAACCTTGATTGGAGAGAGAACATTGATTGGATGGACGGGACATTAGTTGGATGGACAGAACATTGTAGGGAAAACATTGATTGGAGAGAGAACATTGATTGGAGAGAACATCAATTGGAGAGAGAACATTGATTGGAGGGAGATGACATTGGTTGGATGGACAGAACATTGTAGAGAACATTGATTGTAGAGAGAACATTGATTGGAGAGAGAGAACATTGATTGGAGGGAGTGGACATTGTAGATAGAACGCTGATTGGAGGGCGAGGACATTCATTGAAGGGAGAGGACTGGTTGGAGGGACAGGACATTCATTAATGGGACATGACATTCATTAATGGGACAGGACATTCATTAGAGGGAGAGGACATTGATGTGTAACGCTGTTCACCTTCTGGCGCTTCCTCTGTGGCTGGTCGTCCTCATCGTCCTCCCAACACTCGCCGAGTGGAGAGGACGCGTGGTTCTCGTTGGCGTCCATCTTGTCCAGCTGAGACTGGTGGGAGCCCTTCTGTACATCACTGTGGACAACAGCGCACAGCATTAGTACAATACCAACAGTTCTATACTGCACACAAGCAGACATTGTATGAAGCATTCAACATATCTCGTAGCATATAATCAATCAATCAATCAACGTGAAATTATGCTGTGTAATATCACATGCGCATAATTAAATTCTAAAATGTCAAATAATTGATACAAGATTAAGAATTGTTCATATTGAATTTATTTTTTACAACAACAATACTGATTAAATAGTGGCTGATCTCAGGATTGGAGAAGTGACTATTTGAGTGTGTTTCATAGTAAGTATAAAAATAGCAACAACACAGCTACCCGCAATGACATCATGCGTGTCTACTTACTGCATTTCCTCTCCATCCGGACCTTTGCGGTTCTTGGTGCGCGTCTTGGTGGCGTCGTTGCTGCGGAAGAATCCCTCGGGGAACCACGTGACGGCGCGCTCCTTCCTGCGGTGTATGACGATGATGATGGCGAGAGTCAGCAGCAGGATGGCGCCACACGCCACCACGATGTACACGAAGGTCATGGGAGCAGTGGTCTTGGGTCGGTTTGGGTCATTGCCACCGATGGAGTCCACGCTGGCGATGGGGATGTCCAGGTTCTCGCCGTTCTGCAGTGCTGCTGCGATGTACTGCGCCGCGGGCTCTGCATTCCGGAAACATCGGTCTGGAGTCGTCTCCTGGCACTTGCGGTAGTCTATCTCCAGATACACCTTCGTCCTGCACAGATATGTCACAATCATGCCCACATCGCATCACAAGCATGCTTATGTCAGTAATTTCCAGTAATTTGGTTAAAACTACTAGGCCAAGATACTATTAATAATGAGATTCTGATTTCTCCTGAACCGATCTGCAACATTATCATGTTAACCCTCTTGCTGCTAGATTATACACACACACACCGCTCTTTAGGGCATCTCCGGTTACATGCAGCACAAAGAGGGTTAATCAGTTATCAAGTCAAAATGGCTACATTAGTGAATAACGTAGGGAAATAGAGATGGACGACTTGAGTATAAAATTATGAAAATAGCGACAAGACCATTTTCCTGCATATTCAAGCAGCGATCGAAAATAACACAAGTCTGCTAGCCCAGGCCATTTCTCCCAATGTTAAAGGTATCCAAAGGACTAGTAGAAATTCATGTCTTTTGTTATTTGTATCACCATTAGGACTAGTAAGTTTTAAAGTTAATTTAGATCCCTGGCCCCCATTTCACGACGGTATCCTAACTTTATGACCCAGTTTCAGTTTGATGTCGATTTATGAACGCTTGTTGCCAGGTGATGACTATTTAGGAGCTCCTAAATAGTTAGGACACTTTCGTGAAACGGGGCCCTGGTGTGAAGTTGAATAATATTTTCCGGCTATATAGAACAGGACAACATTCTTACCCTCTGACGACTTCCCGTTTCTCCCTCTGTTTCCACAGCAAGCTGTCCACAAATCTGCGGACCCTGAACGAGCTGTCCTGGCCGTCGCCGTCCTTACTCTGCCAGGGGTAGATCATCTCCTCGCCCTTCTCCGTCCTCTTCACAGTCAGCACCGCGCGCAGGATGTGGCCCAGGCGGCGGAGGAACGTGGTGGAGATGTTGCGGAACACGTCCGGCTCCACTAGGACGATGATCACGAGCGTGCCGTCGGCGATCTTGGGCGGACTGCTATCGCAGTCCAGCCCGTCCCAGCCGCAGTCCGCAGTGTTGCAGCCCTGGTCGCAGTGGCCGTTGTGGTAGTTGAGGCGGCAGTACTGGTCGTAGATGGGGTTGCACTCTGGGACCACCGCCTCGCACTCGAAGCCGTCGTACAGGCACTCCTGGTTGTTGCACTGCTGGTTGCAGATGCCGTTCTTGAAGACCTTCCAGCAGTAGACGCCATTGCGGGCCTCGGTGCAGTTGGCCCAGGGCTTCATGCCGTAGGAACACTCCTTGCCGTCGTAGTCGCACGCATGCATGTTGCACTCAGTCTGCAAAAGTAACATGTTTTGTTATTAACCCTCTCCCTGCTGGACTAGACACTGTGGTATCTATCAATGATCTGCTAGAATAAGTCCAGTCGGTGATCTTTAGGACATTTAGTCACCTACAGTAGGAAGATGTTCACGTTAGCAATTTCTTTGTATTAATACTTTAATATAAAATGTAAATAAACAATACCATTTAAACAGTAAAGAGGTATAGCGTATATCAATCAGCTTATACCTGTGTTATATGTAACTATCTATAACCTAGAACTCAGTGATCAGGACACGAGCAGTGGTGATTAGTAAAGATATTCCCAAGTAAACAATGCCCCGATTTCTCAATAAGAAATACTAAAAACATTTTTTCATGAGATGCAGTTTTCAGTTAATAATTGCATCTAAGTTTTTTGGGGGGTTCAAGAAATGCAAATTGCTGAGTTTTCTTTCTTTTTTACTCTTTTACTTTGAAATAGGGGACAAATGAGAGTGATCAATTATGGAGTTTAACGTCGCTTCAGGACTCGAGGGGACAAAGGTCAGGGAAATGTATCAGTCCTCACATCACAACGGCCATTGCTTCTCTTCTCCGGGCAGCCCAGCTCCTTACAACGCTGCTGTAGCTGATCCATCTCCGACAACCGCGTCGTCATGTCCGGCACGTAGTTCTGACAGTACGTCCCAGTGAAGTACGGCAGACACTGACACATGAAGTAGCCTGCAGACAAACAACCCAGACTCGTTATGCTCAGCTCTGTCCAGTACTTCCAACATTGCAAACACTAACCCTAACCCTCCCACCAGGGGTGTGTTCAAAGATGGAATCGGCTTGCAAGCTAAACTGGTTCCCTGTCTCATCTACGGTTCATACGACTCTTGAGACAGTGGCTAGTTTGTACAGCCCCTTGCCAGCCGATTCCGTCTTTGAATGCACCCCAGTACATCCAACATGGCCAACACAAACCAGGAGCCCGTTGATCAGAACATTGTAGTGTACAATTGTCGTTAGTAACATTTTCAGAACTTACAATGCTCGAGTATATATGGTTAGCAAAAAGTAGTGTAGCGATAAAATGTTCTGAGCAACGGGCCCAGTGTTCAAAATTACCGCTGGAAACCTACTGGCCCGAATAATGATACAAATAACAAATGTTTACAAAAAAACATTGATTCCCTTGTCTTCCACCACAACACAATTATCCTATTGAAACATTCAGCTGAAATATATTGTAATCCTACTCCAGGGGACCTTACCTTTCCCATTGAAGCACGTCCCACCGTTTTCACAGCGGTTGCTCAGACATTCGTTGATGGTGTCAACGTCACAGGTGGCGCCGCCTACGCCCGGGGGACACACGCACTTGTAGCCGCTGGTCGTGGGCTTGCACGTGCTACCGTGGGGACATGGCCCACTGTCGCAGGCAGAGGTGGTCAGTTCGCAGTAGTTGCCTGTGAATCCCTGGGGATGGAACAACGTCAGAGTTTGTCACGTGTCATTTTATAAGCAGCAGGAATTATATCTCACCAATAGGTGACATATTTAATTTCATTTTATATGCATGAATACATGTCTTAGACAAAACAAAACCTTCAAGACAACTAGAGCTTGGTACCGATGTCATAATACTAAATAGACATGAATAAAGAATACATATTATGTCAATGTAAGTGATTGATTGATGTATTGCATTACGTCGCTTCGGGAATATTTCACCCATACGTCTATATAAAGTTGACAAGGAAATATGACTAGGACTTGTTTTGTAAATAAGAATCTTAATGCGGTTATATAAATTATAAATCTAAAAAATATTAAAATAGGATATGTGTAAAAACTGGAATAATTTGTTTATGGAGCGAGAAAAATATCCTACATAGGTAAAAGACAAAGATGGTAATAGGTACAGTTGAGATTTTCATTTAACATCAAAAGCTGGACAAGGAATTCAATATGTACCTCTTTACAGTCGCACGTGAGGATGCTGTTGATCATAGAACACGAGCCTCCGTTCTGACACGGACGCTGATCACACGTGACGGGTTTGTCGCAGCGCTTGCCTCGCCACCCGTGACGGCAGTCGCAGCGGTAGCTGTTGTTGAGCTGCACGCAGTCCTGGGTGCCGGTCTCGTGGCACGGGTTGGACAGACACTCGTTGACATCGCCCTCGCACCGCGTCCCCACAAAGCCGGGCGGACACACGCAGCGGTAGCCGCCGATCTCGTCCCGACAGGTCCCGCCGTTGTGGCACGTGTTCGGGAGGCAGTCCTTCTCGTCGATCTCGCACAGGAATCCCAGGGTTCCCGGCGGACATGAGCAGTGGAAGTCGTTGATTGCGTCGTGGCAGGTGCCGCCGTTGGCGCAGGGGTTGGTAGCGCAGTCGTCGATGTTGAACTCACAGTTCTGGCCCTGGAAGCCCTTGGAGCATTGACACGTGTACCGGCCGACCAGGTCCTCGCAGGTCGCCCCGTTCTGACACGGCTGTGACGCGCACTCGTCAATCTCGGCCTCACAGTAGCTTCCGGTGTAGCCGACACGACAGACGCAGGTGTGATAGTCGCCAGTGTCGTGGCATTTTCCTCCATTCTGGCACAACTGGCCGATAGAAATACCTGCAACATTCAAACACCATGCAAGTTAGCATGTCGAAAACCAGCTAATTTGAAATTACTTCATTTATATTACATAATGGGGTTAATAGTCGCTTTCTAGAATCTTTCACTAACATCACGACTTGTCAGTTTAGGGCAGGAGGAAACCTGCAACATCCGTAGCGCTGAATGTGAAATTACTTAACTCGTCAGTATCAAATGGATCATTAATGTACAGAAAAAGACAAGAAAATAGAAACATAATCACAATCACTAAACATACAAAATGCTGTATAAATAATGGAAATACTATATAAATTTATAAGTGTACAAACATACATTCAGATATTTCTTAACGCTCTTGAGATCGATTGATCGAATTATTGCTTTACGACGTAGCGGGAATATTTCACACATAGGTGATGACTAATAAAAACTCGCCACCAGCTATGCATTACTACTGCCACCAGCTAGAATGATCTCCCTTTGACAGATGTCGGGACACTGACCTTGTCGTACAGCTGCCACATTACAGGAGACTTCCTCGACGTCACAGAGAGCTCCGACCCAGCCTAGAGGGCACAGACACTTGTACGTGTTGGCCTGCTGCTGACACGTGCCGCCGCTCTTACACGGGTTCTGACTGCACCAGTCTAGAAAGTCCTGTGGGGAGAGTCACGGCAACAACACAATTATTACAAGTGTAACAATATATATATATTTTTTTTAACTTTGAACTGATAAGGAAAATACAATGTTTTTCAGTAGTTATTAAAATGATAGTGAAAAATTTAAATACAAGTTGCACATTGCATACAAGGAAAAGAAACCCATCAAATAATGAATTTATGCAACACATCAATAAATATTTTTCTAAGCATTGAATGATCACAATTTACTATCGTCGTAGTTGGGTTGCCCCTGACGACCAGTTTCACTGACCTCGCAGCGGGGCCCGGTGAAGCCGTACGGACAGTAGCAGGAGAAGTCTCCGTCCAGGTTGTTGCAGGTGGCGGCGTTGAGGCAGGGGTTGGAGTCGCAGGGGTTGATGTGGTGCTGACAGTTGGAGCCGATGTAGCCTGGTGCACACTGACAGCGGTACCCGTTCACCTGGTCCACGCACGTCCCTCCATATAGGCACGACCTGGGCGCACAGTACAGGGGAATAAGGTACAGGACACGAGGGAATCTGCCATACGGCACAGGGGAATTAGCTACAGAATAGAGGAGAATTAGCTACATAGGATACAGGAGAATTAGCTACATAGGATACAGGGGAAGTAGCTATAGAATACAGGAGAATTAGTTATAGGATATAGGGGAATTAGCTACAAGATACCGGGAAATTAGCTACAAGATACAGGGGAATTAGCCACAGAATAGGTCAGAACGTTTATTCACTCACGCAGAGAACCTCGGCATACGAGGTGCAATGATAAATAGTAATTATTTGGTAATTGTGGACAGGGATTTCCTACGAGTTCATGACAATAATACGGAAAACACATCCAGTAATACTTCCTATAAAAACCAACATCTTGGATTGAGGGTCAGTATTATTATTTACTGCAATCTGCTGGTGTATTTGGCAGGTAATGAAACTGTTATCGTGGGTAAAGGATGTGGGTTGTGGGTGTAGCTGAGGGCGGAATCAGTGCTGTTTACCCTGTTCCCCAGATACATTAGCGAAGCTGTGTTTTGATCATGGTTAGATAAACTCTGCAGTGGGAAACAGTGTGTACGCAAAATTTATCCATAAACAGTTATTGAAGATCAACATCCCAATCAGCGTCGAGTATCGCCATAGTTCAAAGTTCAAAAGGAAACCAACTGTTCTGATCTCGATTGTCGCAGCACAATCACGAGTTGGCTATCCAGTCCCTTATAACCTATGGTGTAGCCGAGGGTGTTGTCGTGGAGGACGCTGTACTCACGTGGCGGTGCAGTCGTCGTCGTTCTTCTGGCAGTGGATGCCGCTGAAGCCGGGCTGGCAGGTGCAGGTGTAGGAGTTGACGTAGTCAGTACAGGTGCCGCCGTTCACACACGGCATGGAGGAGCACTCGTCGATGTCGTCCTTGCAGTGGTGGCCGCCGAAGCCGTTGACACACACGCACGTGTAGTTGCTGATGCCGTCGATGCAGGTACCGCCGTTGTAGCAGGGATCTGGGGCATCAAAAGCTCTAATTGACATTCCACACTCAATCGGATAACACTTAAAGAAATAACGACTCGAGACGGACACGGGAGACAGGATATCATATTTTTTTTTAACATGGTGTACATTAGCTCTTTCGATTGATTTAATGTTGTACGTAGCTGTGGGATTATTTCACCCATACGCAGAGACGACAACGTTAGACCAATACGAGACATGCACACAGCGGTGTCGAGACACTCACATGGCTGGCAGTCATCTGGGTTGATGTCACACTGCTTTCCTTCGTAGCCGGGCAGACAGTGACACTTGTACGAGCCCTTGGTGTTGGTGCACGTGCCGCCGTTCAGGCACGGTGGTCTCTCTGAACATTCGTCTATGTCCTTGTCACAGAGGTGGCCTGTAACACACAGCAATGCGTGTTGTATATAACTGTGTATAACTGCATATAACTACAAATACTCGAAAAACTGATTTTCCTCTAAAAACTTACACTCAGAGCTGGTGCCCACACATCAGGGCTATAACGAGCGAGTGACAATGGAGTTAAACATCGCTGCGGAAATCTTTCACCGATTTGCGACGATCAGGGCTATAAATTTTGTAACGTACAGTGTACCCTCGATATAAGGCTGTATTTGGGGTCCATGACATACCCCCAGCATTATAGTACCAGCCTT